>JAQGAU010001375.1:0-19594 GCA_034698045.1 Paramacrobiotus richtersi | reverse complement strand
ACGGGAGACATTATCGCCGGTAGTACGGGGGACATTATCGCCGAGAGTAAGGGGAACATTATCGCCGGTAGTACGGGAGACATTATCGCCGGTAGTACGGGTGACATTATTGCCGGTTACATACAAACGTTATACGTTGAACAAACCCGATGAAGTATCAATGACAGGTATTTTTTTGACACTTTTTTGAAAGTGTTTTTTTGGATTTATTTAATCATTTCTGAGATTTCTCTAGATTTTTTTTTGGATAAGCTTTCCGGACGAAAAGACGTCGATTTTGAAAGGAATGACACTTTTTTGAAAGTGTTTTTTTGGATTTATTTAATCATTTCTGAGATTTTTTTAGATTTTTTTTGGTAGATAAGCTTTCCGGACGAAAAGACGTCGATTGTCGTCTCGCAAGCTCAAATCGGATAAAGTTTCTCATTCAGAATTGTCTTCCAAAGTTTTTTCATTGTTTGATGAATAGCTCAGTGGACAAAGGGGCCAGAGAGGATCGCGGCACACCATTGTGTAGCTGATTCTTCTGCGCATGCAGACAAACTATACGGGTAATTATTTGCCACATACCAGATGCAAAAACCCAACCCACTTTCGGGTACTAGCTGTCGTCTCAAGTGGAGTGGAGTGTCCTTGTCCTCCTTAAACCCTTAGAGAATATCAGCTATAAAAAGATATTATTTTATACTACAAATCTTTTGGAATATCGGAAGTCTTTCTCGAAGCCGCACGTTGTTGAAGTACTAGAGTGCAACATGGTTATACCGCTACCAATAACCGACGTTGAATTACGACTATTTCAGCCAAGAACCAAGAGCAGGCCATCGTAGCGGCACTAGAGAAAATTGAAACGCAAACTGGGACCTGTGTAACTTTTACGAGAATTAACTCTACATCAGCCGATGTGATGCCCGAACAAAACTACATCCAGTTCGTTCATAACCAACACGGGTAGGTTGTTTTCTACACAAAGATAACTGTGCATATTACGAACGTTGCGAATACGTTTATACTTAGCTATTAAATTTTGCACATTTTTACCAGGGGCCTATGCTACACCCATATCGGCCGGAGAAGCACCAACCCGATTAGCCTTAGCAACGCTTGCTTCAGCCACCCCGATGTGCGAGTTGCAGTTGGAACTGTTGTGCATGAAGTTTTGCATAAGCTTGGCATGTTCCATGAACACAGCCGGCCCGATCGGAATAATTATGTGAGAGTACACTGGAAAAACATCAAACAGAACGCTCAAGGGCAGTTTAAGATACTACCCAGCATGTCAACTCATGATTTCGAATATGACTTGGAATCGGTCATGCACTATGGACCTCTAAGCGGTGTTATCGTCGAAGAAGAACCGAGCATGACCCCGCGAACGCAAAACGAAAAAGCCCGCATGGGCCAAAGAATTCAAATGAGTGATACGGATATTAAGAAGATACTCCTGGCTTATCAATGCAGCACAAGGGAGAACTTGAGCAACACGCTCGATGCAAGTAAGTTTACCAGTTAGAGGAATGTGCGCTGCAGTAGTGCGCGAGAAACATTCCCGTTACTTCCTGTAAATTGTAGGAACCTGAACATTTAGAATACCTGAATTCAAGTTCAGCAAAACTCTTTCTTTCGATGTTCCTTCAAATTTCTCCTTGCTTATTGTGGCACTGGGTTCCTTCGCAGTTAAACAGGCCTATCCATCCGGACTTCTGCATCCACCGAAATTTGCAATCGAGAAAAACTTCTCACTGGATAGAATGACGCAAGGAGAATGGAATCTTCAAGAAATAAGTCAAATCTGCCATTTCCCACTCCGCAAATCAGCTGCGAAATTAATAGCTACAGTTAAAGCTCTCACCATAAACTGCAATAATAAGGTCACAAAAGACACTCTGAAAAATATGTCACTGGCCATGTCCCAGGGCCCGGCAAGGCCGGTGGGGATTTTCTTGCACGACAGTCTACAAAACATTCAAGAGGACGTATTCAAGCCCATTGCCGATGATGTCGTTATTCTTTTGCTACGCTACTGCGTCAGGGACCGAACAACCATACAACTGCGATTTCTGAAGTTCTCCAATCTTATCCGTTTTCATCTCTCGAATTGCATTGATCTGGACATTCAGAAGGGTGACTTCGCTGGATTACAAAACCTTAGAATGATCACCTTGTCGAACAGTACAATAAAGACACTGCAGGAGGATGCGTTTCATAACATGTTCCAGCTTGTCACGTTGTCACTGGAGCATGCTGCCTATTCAATGTCCAAATCACCAGAGTATCTGGCCTATCTGGACCGATTGCATTGCGGATGCGAGTTCTCCTGGTTTCGGCGTTTCCTGCATTTGAATATGGGTAGAGTCCATTCAAAGGCATTTGGAGAAATCTATAATGTGCCACAGTCCTGGGTGAATTTACCCGTCACAAGTAGAACTCTCCACGTTCCCTATGACTGCCACAATAAATCCATCGTCCCGGCTGGTGTCAACGACAACCTTTCCAGATTTTCTTTCAGTGACGATACCTGTAGGCCTGAGATGCTAAGCTAAGTTGTGCTAGTTCGGCAAGATGCTACACAATTCCGTTCATCGATCGCCACCTAGTTTTAGTTTCATGAATGTCAACTACTTTTAATGCCTGTAGATTCACAGTCTCACAGTTTTGGTTGTTGTTCGCCGTTACCATTTGGTATGTTGCAGTCAATGGTATGTGATTTTGCGATGTAAGAACATGAAATCAATTTTAAAATTAAATGAAGTGCTGGAAGGCTAATTGGGGTTCGAAATGCACATCATGCATAAATGTATTTTTCCTGCAAGTTTCGAAAAAGTCAAAACGTACTTTTTTAACGTACTAGGATGCAAAAAGTGTAAAAATCGTTTTCTGGAAATTGTTTGCTTTCGTCTTAGACATCACACCACCTGATGAAAGCGAAGTGCAGTGCCACCAAGATCGCCTTGTAGGTGTCGACGTCACTCCTTTTTTTGCAGCCGTTTTGCCAGTTACGCTTGCACACAATAAAAAAAGCTAAATAACCTTATTCCGACCACTTTCCATGCTCTTTTCAACAGATAAACGATCAGGAAGTTATGTCGCTTCTGTGATTTTTAAAAATTCCTGGTTATCTCATGTGCAAACTTAGCACTGCGCTCTACGGCGGTTAACTGCCGTTTACTGGTATGGTATTGCCTTTTACTGGTATGTAAATCAGCTTCGAAATTACAGGATACAGTAAAACCTGT
Source organism: Paramacrobiotus richtersi (assembly GCA_034698045.1). Taxonomy (NCBI): domain Eukaryota; kingdom Metazoa; phylum Tardigrada; class Eutardigrada; order Parachela; family Macrobiotidae; genus Paramacrobiotus; species Paramacrobiotus richtersi. Next base: position 16,358 of record JAQGAU010001375.1, on the reverse strand, counting down.
AACTTTGTATAGCCAGAACGGAGTGAAAGTGAACTGAAGAAACGGTGTTGACAACCACTGCTCTTTCTGAACTGCGGCCAGTGCTGTCTGGATTACTCAGGCTGTCCTCATTGTGACAAGCTGGCATTACATTCCTTTGAAAGCCACGGACTACAATCAAAAACTGAGCTGATCACGACTTACACTTCCGCTCATAAGCTGTGCATGGAGTACGTGCACACCGTGGTGCATGTGTAGTCGGGCGATCATTGATTCATTGTACGCATTGAAATCATTGGGCCAAAGTTGAATAATCAGTGGGAAATTAGCCAACTGCTTCTGTCATTGTGACGGGAACAAAGAGTCTAGAATACTTGTTGCTTGTGGTTTGCGTGTTGGCATAAGTATCGCCGAAACCGAAATAATCGCGCACCTTTAAGCATTCCCGTAATTCGTACAATTGTTTCCAACTGCCAAAACATCGATAACTGCATCCAAAAATCTTTGTGTGCGCATCGTCCGGTTACGTCGCAAAAGCGACGAAATGTGTACACACGTTTAGATACGTCCAGTTTGGTGTCAGCCCTGACTCAGAGCTATGCCGATTATCTCTGTACTTCGCTCAGTTCGCTGCACTGTCCTGTAACTTTTCCTTTTTCGATGATTGTCAAACTCCGGACATATGGCTAAGGTATATTCTAAAAAACTGGGCAACATGATAAATTTATAAATTATGGATAATTTACCAGTTCTCTCAAGAGGCTGCGTTTCAACTCGAATTTTGCAATGCGAGCCATTGGTTTGTACATTTGTACATTTGGTTTGTACAATAATCCGGTGTTTTATATACATGAGAATTACTGTCGAATGAAAATTACGTTTATTGCTTTAAAAATTAATTATTTAGCACTACACAAACTTACGGTGCTTTGTAAGCTGCGAATAACAGACAGCCTGGCACTATCCGTACATGTCTAGTTATTACTACTTCTGACTCTTCTGTGGCTAATATTGCCACACTGATTATAGACAACAGTACAACAGTATCGCAACACTTCGAGCGCAGATCATCTCAAACTTTTCTTAGTATTGCACTCAACGAAGAACCAGTGGAGCATTCGGACAGACTTGTTGATAGTATGTATAGGTCACAGGTGCATCATACACGTACCCACCTATCAAGCATCGCAGAGCACTAAATGTTACGGCATTGACACGAGACACTACAGTAGACAGGAACCAATCACTACTACTCATGAACTATTTCAAATCAGCCAGAGAATAGTTAACAACAGTTCGTATGGATTCGTCGTCTTCGAGGTAAACTCGAATAGTCCGCAAAAGAGGCCCATTAATATCGTTGACTTTGATTAGGATTTCCTCCACACATACGGTCTGGGAACTCGCCATCTTAAAATAAGTAAAGATAAATGTGCAAGCTTCAACCAAAGAACTTCATGGTTTTCCAAATGTACAAAAACGAAGTAAACATTGCAACGGGTCTGCTAGCCGATTTGCACCTACTTCTATGATGCCGATATGGGCTTTCGAATCACTGTCGGTGTAAGGGAGATTCCTTATTTTGGCGCTGGATAGATTTTCCTTTTTAGGCTCGTCAGCTTTATGGAATTTATACCCGCTTAAAGCCGGTATCTTGATCGTTACCATACCACTTGGTTTGTTGCTGTGATATCTGTATACAGGAAAGAACCGTTAACGGTGATCAAGAGCGATTGAAACAAATGTAGGCTAACGTCTGATTGGCTGCGCATACTGATGCTGTGATACGATCGGACAACATAAATGTATGGGTGGCACCTAACACGTCCAGGAATTGTGGATGACTTTCGACTGGGTATTAGCATGCATCCGTGCGTGACATATTTTGATGCGCTAGACTATGAATGATCCAGATCTACCATGTTCACCTTACGTTTAATTTTTTGCGTACCTAACACAGACTTCCAACAGGAGACGCGGAACCTCACCACCGAATTTTCGAAGCGTTGCATTGGCTTCCAGTATGCTCGTTGTGGTCGTAACCGGCTTTGTGGAACTGGGCATTTTGTTGTATTTGCACTGGACTTGACCACGCCCTTTACCGCTCCCGGTACTTTTCAGAGTAACTTTCTGGACATCTCGTGGGAGATCAAAGTATTTGGGTTCTGTGTCATACGGCGAGATCTTAGCCGAGCCATTCTTGACAGCATCGGCGTAAACATCGACAAGAAGGGGTTGGTCGGAGTTGAGGTAATCGTGGGCGACTTCGCTAAAGGCGCGCAAAATCGTCACCTTATCCTGCAAATATACCGTAACTTCTGTTGCAGCAGATGTTGTTGTGTAACAGGGTATGCGTCTTTAGCTGGCACTTAATCCGACACACCTGAGTTGGTTTAAATTTTCCCGGGTTGTGACGTAGAGATGCCAGCCAGTTGATCACGGGACTTAAGTCTCCGATATAACTTCCATTATGCAGCGCCAGCAGGGCATACGCTGTTGTTTCAGCATCTACAGCCGCTTTCCTTCTACCACCCTCTGCTGCGTTCCAGTATTTCTTCTCAGGAACATTGGTTGCTGCTTCTTCAAGGCGTTGAATACAATGTCGTCCCTTATCACTTCGCAGACGGTTCAGTGCATAACATACGATGGCCAAGGCTTGCGGGCTAATTGGCGTGCTTCCGTGTATTGTGTACTCGAGATAATTCTTGGCCCGCCTAACTGCTTCATTGTTCGTTTCCGCTTCAGCGTACGCCAAGACAACGAAGGCCGTTAATGCTGGGTTTTTGCCGGCGGCCCCTTGATACGCTTTGTCCACAACCACACCGCGCTCCTGAAAACTGCCGTCATCCATTTGCTGCCTCGATTCCAGAAACTTCAGTGAGTGTTCCCATTGGTTAGAATTGATGGGCATATACTTCTGGGCCAAAGCTAGTCCTTGCACTACATATGCAGTTAGCCAAGTGGAGCCGGGTTCTCTAGCGCGTCCGAGAGTGCTAAGAATTAAAACTGCTCATCAAAATATCTTAGAATTGCCTTAGTGAATATTTCTGTGATACTTGTATGATCCGTCTTCCAGGCGATAATGCGACAGACGCTTGTGGGCTGTTAAGAGAGAGTGTCACAGAAATGCGAAAAATTTCGATTTACTAATAAGATTTCCTACCGGTCTGTAGATTGTCGATCAGTTCCTGTTTCTTCTTTTTGTATTCCGTTTTTTCCGCTTCTGCTTTTGAAGTCGATACCCGGTCGCCGGAAACAGCAAGCAACTTTAGCCAGAACAGATTTCCCATAAAGCGGGCCATGATCTGCTCGGCTGAATCGGCATACGAGCGGAAGACCACGCTGGTCTTCTCCTCGGCACCAAGGTCACGGACCGGCACTCCCAAGGAGGCGCCTAGAAAGAGTAGATAGAAAATGCCTATCAATAAGCAAACGGTTGAAAGAACGAGCTAATACTGTAGATATGCAGTTGACAGCTGGTAGATTCCGGAACAACGTCGCCGATGCGCTCGACATCCGAATGACCCACCGGAATGTCAACGGATCCACTAGCTAATCTTACAACATCAGAAGTCCAGTATTCGACTACTCCGCTCTGGATGACACTGATGTTCTTCTGCATTCGGTCAAGCTCCATCGAGCCATTATACAGAGTCACCGTAAGTTTTTGATTCCCCTTCTTGAATGGTCCCAAAAGGAAGCGGAAAAACTGCGCGCGGTCACTACCTTTTGGTAGTTGTTTCTGAGCAGGGGGTAGCATGGGGACCTCCACTGTGAGAGTCATACTGATACTTTGACCACGAAGATTGAATACGGTCACATTAAAGAAACCCGACTCGTTTTCGATGAGGGTGTGAGGTAGATCCATGCTGATGTAGAAATCTTGATACACCTTTACCTAGTGTGAAGTATCAATGAGGAATGATCAACCGGCGCAACGAAGTCAACATTTACCTCTGCTGGAATGCTTGTCAAGCCCAACGCGTGTTCTGTGCTGGCAGTGAATGCGGTTATTGACCAAGTTGTAATAGAGTCCGGTACGGTACTCAGCAGACTGCAGCGTCCTTTTGAACTATCGAAGTGCAAGTCGCGGTACAGACAGCACTTCCCATTTGGTGGAATGCGTAACACTTACTCCGTGAAAGCGGTCGTAAAGAGAAAGCTATCTCGGAAATCCTTTCGCAGGGGCGCTGAAAAACCAGTTGCCGTGAAATTAGCGCTCTAAGCTGAGACTAAGTAACATTTTCGAGCTGAAAGTCTTCTCTGTGATGGAAGGTCTCACCTTCCTTCGTTTGTGGTGGATCTCCTTCTTGGTTTGGGTAAAGTACGTGCACGACAAGGTTTGCTTCCTGCAAGGTTAAGAAAAGAACTGGTAAAGCAGTATTTTAGGCGCATCGCTGGAAACATTTACCGCAAAGGCCGCAGTGTGTCGCTTGTGGAGACACTGGATTTCACCCTCTTTCTCTCCGCACAAGCCAGGATCGCCACTGAACAGTGGATTTTTTGAATTCATAACTACGGCGTGGGGTTTTCTTTCGATTTTCATCTCGAAATCTGATCTCTTAAATCCTTAATAATCTCCAGTGGATTACGGTTTCACTCAGTTTTCCTTTTTTTATTATAAGGTTTTTTTGTGGTTGATGGTTTTCGTGGTGTTGTCGTAGCCTTTTGGGTAGTGGTTTTTGTACTGTTTTTTTTATTTTTCATTATTCTTCGCGCAGTATTTGATATGATCCCCTGTCTGTTTGTGGAGTTAATGTCATGCATGTCGATGCATGGCACCTGCTGGACCGAAATGGCCAGAGGAATAAACTTGTCTTGTCTTGTCTTGTCTTGTCGGCTTGCAGGTCGAACTGGTGCAGCCATAATTGTGTTATAGTTTGTATTGTCTGGCAAATACAGTTCAAATGGTGCGCTGCCACCAACAGGCACAGCAAGTGCCCAATACTGGATGTCTTAACCCAGCCATGTGCAAAAACATGGTTAGACGTTGTAGTTGCAAACGGGAACAGAATGAAGAAGCCTCAGACTGACATACAAGCCAGAGCATGATTAATTGGTTTGAAAGATTCTGCTACGCAATAAACCACTTTCCGAGCGCGAGCGCTATAATGAGAACTTCCTACTCGTTCAGAATAATCGGTTCGAAATCTTGTGAAAGTGTACAGCCTCTGCACGACACATACCGCCAAATTTCATTACCCTGTGAGCTTTCACTTGATCCGTAATTAGTACATACGCCCTAATTGAATGTAAGAGTCGGCGAAAATAGTTATTAGCAATTTCCCACAGTCATTGTACTCGTGCCATCTCGGTAGATTGCCGTATATATGCATCGGCAAATGTTTCGTAATTTCACTACTACTGTAGTTTGCTCTGCATTATTACTGGTGACTGGTTTATCCTGCACAAAAGGATCCATGAGAGCGTTTCAAGTGACTATACGTACAAGGCGTACAACCAGAACAAATAGCCTAATTTGCTCAGTTCTTTGGCAACCAATATACTGTAGTTTATCTTGTGCTCAAGTTGAGAAGTGCACCCAGTACTTTCCATGCACAATAACGAGATGCTTTAATACATACATGGCTAAAAAAGCAAGATTATGCATGTAGAAGGAAACATTAATCTGAGTACGCAGTTCTATAACAACACAATCTGGAAACAAGGGCTTTAAAGCAGCTACGAAACTCTGGATAAAACGCTATATAAAAGAAAAAAATCATCAGATCCTTAATGTATGCAACCACCAGCGACGCAAACAACCACGATAAGGTCATCTTAGTTTGTTGCGGACCCACGTAATGTACAACTGGAAATAAGGAATTAAACACAACACTAGCCACGACAATCGACATTCCGGCAAGGACAGTTTTCGATATATGCTCCAAGACTTCTTTCTTTTCCACCCTGTTATTGTGCCGAACATCTCCCAGTCGCACCCGCCTTTTTCGAAGCAGTTGATATTTTATCCGTACCGCTGTCCAAATTAGTCTAACCTGCGGGATGGCCATCAATACAACAATGCCGAAATAGTTGACATTATAGAAGCGAATCCAGTGTATATCGGTGTAATTCAAATATGGTCCACGATTACAGGGAACAACAAATATATCCTTTGCCGTCAGACTGTACAGGGTAATATAGAACGTCAGCACTCCAACGGCAATCGTCACGTTCAGGCTAAAAATCACTGGTTTGGTAAACCGCCGACGGTAAAAGTTGGGAAATTCGACGGACATCCAACGATCAATACTAATAAGCAGCAGGGTTAAGTTCGCCCATGGAATAAATATCGCTCCGGTTGCAAGAGCAACATCACCCGGCCAGGCGATAGGGACATTCGGATCGATCAAGCGGTACACCGGACCGATGATGATGGCGGTGACGCGAAAAATCTCTCCACCAGAGAGAAAGATGTGGTAATACAGGAAACCCGGCTTATTCTTCCACATGGCAAAGACTCGCAGGTTGAGGCAAGAAAAGATTAGTACTAGTAGGTTGCGAACCATATGAGTAGGAATGAGCATGCGGAGTTCTGGTGACTTGTCCCATGACCAACACTCTGAAGAAATGTTGCCGCCGGTTGGTGTGCTCAGGTTATGCATTTTTAGCGAAGGCAAGTAACTAAGGATTGAAGGTCGCTCAATATTTAGTACAAGAAAATTCCTGTAACTAGGAGCAGCAGATCCTTAATTCGACATGACTGTGGTGCATCTGCATAATTAATTTTGAAGAAATCACTGGTGGGTGTGCGAATACATCACTGATTGCAAGCAACATAATTACAACCGAGTCATTAAAATACTGATCAAAGCCCATACTATTGAGCACATACATACATCCTTTTAAAATTCTAGAAGCACATGAACTGTACTTTTCCGCCCGATCATGTTGAAGCGCTTAATCTTGATTCAGAGAAAGAAGCACTAGGTGACGCACAAGGTTGTGTTAATTTTGACTGTCAAGTGCGTGTCAGAAAAAGATCTTCGACACGCCTGCTTTGTATCGGTTATCATACAACCGGATGGCATCACTGATTACTATGCGGCAAGACAAAGCAGTTCTACACGGTTACGGAGCGCTCTTAACAAAGTAGAGGCGGAAGTCTGAAATTAGTGACCGCTACGTCGAATTTCAAGGCCGTGTGACGAATCTGAAAAGAGTTTGTAGTACACGAAACGTCATATGGTATGCCCGAAAGGGAAGAATAGGATAGAAGCGGGAGAACAAGCCTTTTTTAGGCTATAATCCACGCGATCAACTTCAGGGTGATTGCCGTCCACGGTATGTTTTCTGATATAATTTGTGGAACAATTGTCGGTATGTGTTGTGAAGTGGTGAGCGGTAATTCTGTCACACAAGTCAATTTACTCGCACTGTCCCACTTTTCACGAGGGCTTCGTTACGTATTTGGCTGTTTGCTACAAAGCTCGTTGTCGTATCCACATTACAGCACGCAACTACGGTTAAAACAGGACGATCCTGCATACCCTGGCGCCATCTACTGTAGACCGCAGAATTTAGTGTGCAAAAAGCATCTGCGAGTCTGCGAACTGCTTTGTACCTGCATATGGGATGTAAAATTAAACAGTAACAGAATGCCTGGGCAAACAGTAGCAACATAAACCAAGCAAAGTAAATATCGCGTTCGTGGCAGTTTGATGACTCGCGAACCGTTTCTAATCTTGCTCCGCTGTTGCCTTGCCCGATGTCCTAAGCGATGCCTGCCAGAAGGTCACGTGTGTGAAGGATAACACCGTCTAGAGCCGAGAACTCCGTTCGGCGTAGAATCTGCCCGCATAAAAAATTGTCTTTCCCGAGATTCCGTGCCCTCGAAGGGTACGAATCTAAAAGTTATCCGAATACTTCTGCAGTAGACATGGAGCTTACTCCGGTCACTTGCCGGAGCACGTTGAACATTCAGTTTCGCTTGCGCGAAGGTGCAAGTGCTCGGGTATGCTGGCGCCGAGCTCACAAGAAAAATTTCTTTAAGTTTCCTCATTAACCTAAGCAGCTCATTTGTTGCAGCGTAATGTACAGATGATTTTTTGCCAATTGTATCTGGTGCCGGTTATGATAAAGGTTGCCGATCTACTTGCGAAAACCCTGGTAGTGCAGGACGTGTTTTATCCTAGTTGTGTGCCCTAGTTTAGTAGTTGGTTTCCTTGTCTTGCCTTCGTTTACTTGTTCAGGCCGGATATGGTAGCAAATGAACAACATAAGCAGTTTTATTCCTGAACACAAAAGCACATTTTAAGTTTCGTTGATTGAGTCCGGGCTCCACAGTCTCCATGGTACAGATCCAATTTCGTCCTTGATTTCCCACATTAATCAATTGTCGAAGGAGTTCGGCTGACTTATTTTTTCATCGACGAACCTTTTTAGCCAGCTTTTCATTGTCCTCTTAGTTTGTTTCTGCCGCTCTTACAAAAACGAATGACGTCGTGTCACGAGGTTCCATTACGCGGTAATTAGGGAACAAAGTTCCCGCATACCTGGCCTAACTTATCCATGGTTTTGTATGGTCTGGTGACTTTGGGCTGTGGTAAATGTACATGACGTCTGTGATAGCCGCAGCTTCAGGAGATTGACGTCAGCCGCTGATACTAATTGACGTCACTCGCTATCTGTGCACATCATAAAATGAATGGACAAGTTACCGATAAGTCGGAACTGAAGTAAACAGCAGTCCCACCGCGAAAGGAAGGCGCGTTCTGCTCCAGCTGCATGCGGCTGACTTTCTGCAACCCTGTCATCTGTGGCACTGCACAGGGGTGCTGGGTGGAGAAACTGGTGTTGAGTAGCGTTCAAATTAATATTTTTAATCGAATATCTTACGCTGCAGTTAGAGATCATATCCTGGCATTCTACTGCAAACAGTTTTGATATTAGCATGCCGCAAAGGAATTCAGTGTCTGCTACCTAAAAATTAGCTAGCGGGAAGCGCGTCTGTTGAGGTTCCAATGCGACTTCAACGTCGTTATTGCTTGCTTGGGCGGTCTTACCATATTGTGTAATTAGGGCGTTACGGAATCACCAACACTGGTGTGTTAGCAGCTCGTCGGTTTCCGGGTTGTGATCGCGCCCGCATGGTCAATATAGTTTTTTATTCTGTTTTGTTTCATGGACATTTGTAGCCTTTATTTTCACTTTATGATGCGAAATTGATCTTCGGCTTTGGTAAATGTCAGAATTTAGTAAGGTTTTCGTAATTGCTGTCTTTCTTTGACTCAGTTTCCATTTTCTCGATATTTCCTGATTTATTAATTGTTTTAGTATTTTAACTTGCATCTGTCTGTCACTGGGTAGACCATTTTAACGAACAATACAACAACACGTGTTGCGCGCCACTGGGGGGCGGGAATGTATTACACACCCCAAAAGCAAGATTATGTGTGTGGCAGGAAACATTATTCTGAGAGAGCAGTTCTACAACAACACAACCTGAAAACAAGAGCTTTAAAGCAGCTACGAAACCCAGGATAGAATGTCATGTAGAAGAAAACAATCAGCAAATCCCTAATGTATGGAACCACCAGCGACGAAAACAACCACGGAAAGGTCATGTTAGTTTGTTGCGGGCCCAAGAAGTGTATGACTGCAAAGAAGGAATTAAACACAACACTAACCACGACAATCGACATTCCAGCGAGGACAGTTTTCCACATTTGCTCCATCATTTCCTTCCTGTGTACAATTCTTTTGCGGCCCAAATCCCATTAACTCCGACTGACTCTGCGTGCCAGATAAAGCTCTACAGCCCGTGGATCGATTATAAATCATGACCAGACTGATTGCGTTGCTCGGATAATAACGGCGGCGGAGTCGGATTGCTGCGCGGTTACCGTAGACAAAGAAGCCAAGTAGTTCTACATCTATGGTTGCTGAGGGCCAACAGAAAGGTGGATGCGGAAGCCTTAAACTGTTGACCACTGCGTTAAAAATTAATGACAATTACCAGGAGAGCCCGCAGAAATAAAACGACATGGAATGTCCGGAAGGGCGGAATACCCCAATGGAATCATGGAAGTAAAGGTTATTGAGATGCATCTTCGTGCAGTTACCGTCCGCCGTTCATTTCGTGATAATATTTTGGGAAAGCTGTCGACTTTAGATGGAACTGTTGAATCCGTAATTGTATTATAGCTTGTGTTAGGTAAGTACACTGTAGACTCTTAGTGGTTTTGCCATCAAGGGCTAACTACATTCAACCGGCATAGCAAGCGCCTCACACTGGATGGCGCAATCCAGCCACACGCGAAGTCACGGTCAGACGATGTGGTTACTAACGGAAACATAATGACAAAGGCAGATCGAGGAGTACAGTATCGGAAGAAGTTGTGATCAAGAAATCGATTCATCACGCAACTCCGCCCTTTTGCATCTAAAAAGGTTTTGCTAGGAAATAAAGAGGCGCTGGTTCTTGGCATGGATCATTAGAGCGTTGCGACATCATTCACTGGAATTATTTACGGTTTGTTAGGAGAGGGCCTTTGGCAGGGCAATCAAAGAGCGTCGTGGAAACCACAGGACTAGACTTCCCATACGCAAAGGTGACCCACAGTGTTATTGCCGAAGTCATGGCTGTCGATGCATGAGTGTTTTGTAGGCGCTGCTAACCGGCAGTTTTTAACAGCCGTGTGCTGAAAAATTATATTTCAAAATCAATAGGGCTCCATTTTAACGAACAATACAACAACACGTGGTGCGCGCCACTGGGGGGCGGGAATGTATTACACACCCCAAAAGCAAGATTATGTGTGTGGCAGGAAACATTATTCTGAGAGAGCAGTTCTACAACAACACAACCTGAAAACAAGAGCTTTAAAGCAGCTACGAAACCCAGGATAGAATGTCATGTAGAAGAAAACAATCAGCAAATCCCTAATGTATGGAACCACCAGCGACGAAAACAACCACGGAAAGGTCATGTTAGTTTGTTGCGGGCCCAAGAAGTGTATGACTGCAAAGAAGGAATTAAACACAACACTAACCACGACAATCGACATTCCAGCGAGGACAGTTTTCCACATTTGCTCCATCATTTCCTTCCTGTGTACAATTCTTTTGCGGCCCAAATCCCATTAACTCCGACTGACTCTGCGTGCCAGATAAAGCTCTACAGCCCGTGGATCGATTATAAATCATGACCAGACTGATTGCGTTGCTCGGATAATAACGGCGGCGGAGTCGGATTGCTGCGCGGTTACCGTAGACAAAGAAGCCAAGTAGTTCTACATCTATGGTTGCTGAGGGCCAACAGAAAGGTGGATGCGGAAGCCTTAAACTGTTGACCACTGCGTTAAAAATTAATGACAATTACCAGGAGAGCCCGCAGAAATAAAACGACATGGAATGTCCGGAAGGGCGGAATACCCCAATGGAATCATGGAAGTAAAGGTTATTGAGATGCATCTTCGTGCAGTTACCGTCCGCCGTTCATTTCGTGATAATATTTTGGGAAAGCTGTCGACTTTAGATGGAACTGTTGAATCCGTAATTGTATTATAGCTTGTGTTAGGTAAGTACACTGTAGACTCTTAGTGGTTTTGCCATCAAGGGCTAACTACATTCAACCGGCATAGCAAGCGCCTCACACTGGATGGCGCAATCCAGCCACACGCGAAGTCACGGTCAGACGATGTGGTTACTAACGGAAACATAATGACAAAGGCAGATCGAGGAGTACAGTATCGGAAGAAGTTGTGATCAAGAAATCGATTCATCACGCAACTCCGCCCTTTTGCATCTAAAAAGGTTTTGCTAGGAAATAAAGAGGCGCTGGTTCTTGGCATGGATCATTAGAGCGTTGCGACATCATTCACTGGAATTATTTACGGTTTGTTAGGAGAGGGCCTTTGGCAGGGCAATCAAAGAGCGTCGTGGAAACCACAGGACTAGACTTCCCATACGCAAAGGTGACCCACAGTGTTATTGCCGAAGTCATGGCTGTCGATGCATGAGTGTTTTGTAGGCGCTGCTAACCGGCAGTTTTTAACAGCCGTGTGCTGAAAAATTATATTTCAAAATCAATAGGGCTCAAAACTAGAACTGGTAACGAAGAACATGCTGGTTAAATGTAAAGAAAATCGGACCATTTTGGAAAAGAATAGTCGTGTTCGGAAAGAAGCGCAGACACAAATGCGTTGGCGCAGAGTAAAGAAGACCTCCGCTCCTGTTGATTATAACAGTATGTCAACGAGGAAGTTTAGAAGAATCCAATAAATGGGACTGGATGCTAATAAATCCTCGTTTACAAATATTAGTTGGTGAGATATGGAGGAGATATGCTCTTGTTAATACGGGATGACTTCACAAACAAACAGAAACGACTTCGCAAGGGTTATTTATTCATAAAGTACAACAAGGAAGTAAAATACAGCGTAAGTCTGGCCACCATGGACTTGATCAAGGCCAGACTAAAGGAAAAACATAATTCGCTTCACGAAAGTCTTGCTTTTCTTGCTTTTCTCTGGGCGGTGCTGTACACATCGCGATAACATCATCAATCCGTCATTCGTCGGCCCTTATCCACAATCTCGTTAAATCACCCTCATGACATGCCATCGGGTGCGTGACAGCAAGCTCCTGCGCAGCTGTAATCCTTCCATCCAATTCGAATCGTTTATTCGAATGTCCAACCGTGCTCTGGGTGGATAAAAAATGAGCGCCACAAATCTGCGTTGTCCAAAATTTCTTGACTGCTTCCACTTTCACATCCTCGGATTCCTCGTAACCGGAATCAACCACTTCCCACTGATAACTCTTTATTTGTGGCGGGCCAGGACATCCCGTATTCGGTGTCTCCGTTTCCGGTTTACAATGCTGGGAACTACCGTACAAATCACACGGTAACACTCTGCTGACTTCTGCATTTTCTTCTTTGGCTTTCCGTCTGTGTACAGATCCTCTCGGTCGTCTAATCCTGACAGTAGGGACTTGAAAAATGTCTTCGGGTTTTCTTAGTTTGATTTTCTTCCGGATTCTCGTTCGTTTCTCTTCCAAAAATTTCTGTTGAGACGGTTCTTGTTCTTGGTACATTGTTAACAATAGTTTATTCTGTGCCACATTAATCTTCGCTTGTTCCAACAAATACACGCGGTCCAAAAGCAAGATTTCTTGTTATTCTTGTTTTCTTGTTATTCTCATCCGTTAATTGCTGACAACGCAGTAAGTACATACTGGTTATGTCGGTTTTCAAAAAATGTTTGCTCCGTTTAATCTCTTTCAAAACTTTTTCAATGGGGAAATTACCCACTGCGCTCTCAGCAATTAATCCTGTTTCCAGCATCCGGACCGCCAGTTTCAATTGGCAAATCATCGAGTTTATTTACTGGCATATTATGTACCGCTTCCGTCTCGAAGGAAAATACTCCCGGTATAATTGTTTCTTCTTTTTCTGTCTCCCCTTCTGAATCCGAAAGGTCTTGCCAACCTTCGTCTTCCGAGACTGGATCCTCTCTTCTCCAATTTATTCCTGGTGCCATCGGTTCCGCGTGAAACGATGCTACCACTGGCTGTTGAATTCTCTCAGCTGTCACTTCCTGTAATGCGTTATCCGCTGTACAATGTACTGTTGTTTCTTCATCTCGTAGTTTAATGACTTTGCGGTCATACCTCGGTTCTTCCATAATTGATTTATTCTTCTGCAGAACCAGGTTCACCAACGTCTTTTTTATTTCCTGTATGATGACATTCATCCTTACCAACTGCTGCATCGTGTCTGCGCTTCTCTCTGAAAATGATTTATTCTGCAAATCCAATCCAAACGGTACTGCTGAAGGCATTTGCATCAGGCTGTTAATCTTCGCAATCGACGTTTTTATTTCTTCAGTGATGACACAAACATCCTGTCGTGGAATACGGTTAGGGACTGTGACGCGGAAACCAAATCCTGTAGGAAAAGGGATCCACTTCCCGACCTGGCTAAGCCAAGTTGAGCTACTCGTCTCTACACGAAATCTAACCCTGATCTATTGACCTATCCCTAACGCTATGTGATAAACGCGAGCAAAACCACCAAAACTACCTGAAGAGTTTAATGGCTTTCTCCGATCTTCGAAATCACATAATGCCAGTTCTCTCGATCACAGCCAAATCGCCAAAGCGAAAAATGCAGTAAAATAGCAGAACAGTAGCACAGGGACACACTATCACAGCACAGTAGGACAGACACACCACAGACACATGTACGTAACCGACTACCGGAAGTAGGTAAAATAGGGATACGGCGACAACTGCTGGAGGTGCAACGGATGTGTGAGGCGCCGTCGCTCCTGACATTCCAACATGCTGCTTGGAATTCTGTCCAGACTTTATCGGTACCAAAGGCTGTCGCTGTTTGACCGTTCCCATACATTTTGCATTTTGAGCTGGGGTTTTAGTTGCTGCAGGTTCGATCGTCGGACCAGCTGACACATTATTCGTGCACCGCTGGCTCAGTTCACTTCTGATTCTTCGTTCAGGCCGGAAAAAGTACTGGGCTGCTGCTTCCTTCTCAATCTTCTTCTTCGCTGCATCAATCCTCAACTGTGCTGCTTTGGTTGCCCCGACGGGAATCTTCGGTAACGGTAGCGGATTTCGGTTTGCCTTTGGTTCCATTCCAGGATTAATGTCCGACGTTTATTCTCCGTTAATCTGTCCAATCTCCGTCGAGGCCGATTTATTCATCCACGTTCCACAATTCTCTCTGAATTATTCGGTCCGTTTATTCGTTATTCTCGCGGGTTAATCTCCCGTTATCCACTACACTTCTCCGATCCATACGAGAGGTTAATGCCCCCTCGTTGTTAATGAAATGAACAGGAAACTACCGTATGCGCCTTGTTGTTGTTCTTGGTTGTACGGCGAATCCGCGATCCCCAAAAACCTCCGACTTTCCGGACTCTTCCCCCGTCTCACTGGGATTTTTCCGTTCTCTATCCGCGATGACTTTGATCCTCCGACACTCAGCTATCCACTGGTACCAAGGATGGCCCGTAGATACGCGTGTGTGGCGAAAAATTAGATGGGGAATGTTCACTTTTGGCTCAATCGTTCTTCCACAATGAATATACAGAAAACAGCTGATCTCTAGCACACTGATCAACTTTTCCAACAGAAACTGACGACCTTTCACCAAAAAATACTTTCTCCACACTTTCTGACAAGAATTGACTGCTTCACCACCGGAAAATGATAAATTCTTACTTTTTCCTAAAAAGATCCAAAATATGGCTATGGTAATGGCAGGGAAACATTTCTGCCGGCCCATACCCCAACAACCTTGGAACCTTTTCGATGGCTGACAATAAAGGTGTCCAGCGAAAACCGTCAACCGGGTAACCTTCCTGTAAGCTACAACAGCTTAAACAGATCTAATTAATGGGTGCGCTGATTTCTGAACTTCTTTCTATGCCTTTCTAGTTTTTTATGCTACTTTACAGCTTTTACAATAAATTTCTGAACGTAAAGATTAAGATAATCTCTTTGTCCTCTTACATACCGTTTATGTGGTATAGCTGTCGGGGTGGTATGCCATCTCTATTAGTACTGCGCGCCGGCCGAATGAGGAATAAACTAAATGGTGAATACTGAGAATAGTAAGCTATCCGATGTAGAGTTGTGAAGTACAACAGTTACTCGTAGTTAGTTTATGACCGCAATCTCGAGAACAATACAAAACGCTACAGTATGCAGAATGCAGATTCTAGCTACGAATGTGTCGTAGCCAGATTTTGTACAGGGGCTTTCCCAATTTTTTCGGTGATCAGAGTCACCGTGATCTGGACCGTCCGCCAGGATCGGGCCAGCTTTTAGATCTCGCACACCATTCGCCTGTTTTTTAAGTCACGTACTGACCTATAATCTACGTGCTTATTGATGTAGTTTTTTGGGTTTTTATTGCTAGTTTTACATTTGGCGTATTTGCACTGTTTCTTTACGCCTTTGCATTTTTCTCGTTTGCTTGTCTCGTTTCGCTGGTTTCATTTCTCCTAGTTCGTTTATTGCTTTCCCTAAGAGTGTCATCATTTCGTTTCGGTTTTTTTATTAGCAGTTCGTTACATAGTGCATAAGAACAGGGTGAGACGGTGGCACATATGCCACTGCCGTAAATATTGCAACAAATAAATCTCGTTTGAACGTGCTCCTCCGTCCATGGTACCGAAGACGGATGCCGAATGTCATGATTACTTTATTATCATTAATTGTAAATCAGCACATGAGCACACTGCTGTTCTTTCGGCGGACCACGTTGCGAGAAACGAAATTGGCTAATATAGTACATGACAAAGGTAAACGGAAAGCAGTGACCGGGTACAGGTTAGTCAAAGCTTTGCAAAGTTACAAAGGAAGCTTAGAATATCAAGATTGAAAGCCCAATTCTTTAGCAACAT
>JAQGAU010001374.1:0-19597 GCA_034698045.1 Paramacrobiotus richtersi | reverse complement strand
AATGGGCCAGTTATGAGCGTTTTCCTTATCAGCGGTGAGTCAATCGCAATGTTCGTTTTTCGAATATCCGTTAGTTTTTGAGCTTATATCCTATTTTGAAGCACCCTAATGCCAGTGTTTCCGTGTTATTGCAATTTTGTGTTGAGTAGCGAGAAAAATGTCACAGAACAACAGCATATTAGTTAGATGACTCGGGCCACAGACGTGGAACGGTTAGCGAAACGACCCAACGCGATCCGGATACCGTTCGCCCGGGTGAAGCGCAATGCTTTCCATTTCTCGGGCAGTGGCTCGCTCTTCAAGATTATTTTTCCGCCGAAATCAGTTGGAGTTCGTCCGATTTTTTGATGGTTCAAAAAAAGTTCTTACCGTAAAAAAAAGTTCCATACCGTCCATACCGTAAGGGTTGTTTTACTCGATACGATCCATCAACGGTCTTAGGCGGAAAGGGTCTGAAATGGGCAGAAGGTGCGGAAGTCATGGAACAAAGAGAACCGCGGAAGACGTCAGCATTTTTTCGGACCGAAGCCAATGAAAGCATGACAGATGAGATAGTGAATTACAAAAAATACCCGGGTGATGTTGTGGAGGAAGCAGATCGCCGAGTTCAGCGGAAAATTAGCCCAGAATTGTGAAGCATTGAATATCTGTTGCAGTACTTTTGTGAATACTGCCTGTACTTCCAGAATGGGTAAAATTGCTTGCACCAAGAAGACGAAATTTGACACAAGGAAAACTACAGTACTACAGCATGAGACGTAACAAAACTTCTGTCACTAAAACATATGTAAAAAAATGCCCGCTGGCTTGACCTGATAGCGAACGCAGAGAGACATTGTTATTCTAGTATGTTCATACTACTGCCACAGTAGTACTGTGCAAGAATGTCGGGGCCAGCAACGGAATCGCTGTTATGCCGCGCATGTGGGCCCATGCTTGCTGAGAATTTTCATCGAGGGGATTCGGATACTTCTTGCCGAGTTCTCGTATGGTATGTGCTGGTAACGCATGACAATAGATGCTGGACCTAGGCAATGGTGGCAGCGGCTATGGAGTCTCCCGGACTCTACAACAGGAGAACACCTCGAGTTCCGCCAGGAAATGCAAGGGTCTAGAAAACTGCTCTGCATGTCTAGATTTATTACGCGCTTAAGTGCCCCCCCCCCCCACAGCGCATACTGGTATCTCTGTTCTAACGCACACATCCATATACGAAGGTAAATCCAGATTGGTGTGAATTCTGTCCACGTCACTCGCATTGTCGCAAGCAAAGTCCGCACCACGAAACCTGCGATGTGATCCACATCCATAGTTAATGCCGGAAGTTTTGCAATGTCCTTGGGAAGCTCCAATGTGTTATTAAACACTTTTTTATAGTATGATTTTCCTGATCTCCATTGAACTGAGCAGGTTTTGTCGTCTCGAGGACGCACTTTTGGAACCTTTAATCTGTATGTCCACTGGTTTGGATGAATATGAAGCTGCTTTGCATGCGGCTGTTGTGCATGCCGCTAAACTGAGCTGAGCGGCTACGGTATCCAGACATTCTTGGATGGAGAGGAATTTTTTGTGATTCGTTGCACATTTTTCAGTGAGAGCGAAGGCCTTTGTGGGTTTGGGGCATGAAAAGGGCGACTGTGCCAGAAGCTCAACACTCGACCTTATAGAGAGTGTCGAGCGCAGCAAATTTGTGTATATTAGCGGGTTAAATTAAACCCGCTAATAGAATACATAGCAGCAGTCTTCACTGCGGCACGAAGCGACCTAATAACTGAGAACTGTTTCAGCGATGAATGAGGCGTGTGGCTGGCTTTGCTAGGGTTGGCTTGGGGAATCCGGTTGTGAGGACACACTGTGGCACATGCTGATGTATGCGTGCCACTTAATTATCGTAGTGTGCACAATGGTCACGACGTCCGCTCATCTTCTTATGTCAAGCGTTAATATTTGGGGATTGTCCGGACTTAACATAATTGCAGAATCTATCGCCATTTCTGTGCGCCGTACACACTTTACAATCTTAATAACTATGCAATGGCAACCGCCACAGTGACAATATACCGTCCACAGCAATACAGATCCATAGGATAAGCCGGTGACGTAACAGGGTTATCGATAGTCATGTTAGGGATCAGTTGGATCAATTGCGGATTAATTTCTGCTCGAGTGCAGCAAATGCAGTAATACGCTTGAATGTACTTATCATTATTGTGGCGGTGCAGCAGTTCTGCACGCAAAATTACAGCCGTAATTTGAAAACTAAAATTAAGCAAGATACTATGCAAACAAGAGCAGATATTCAGATGATGGAATTAGCAATCGAACGAACAAGATCGCTTTGCATACTAATGCGGCCAAGTAATCTGGGCTGGAAAACGACATTTTCAAAGCAACAAATTCGCGTTGTTGAACTGTGGGAATGTGGGTTTTTTTCGCTAAGCTCACGTAATTGCGCCAAAATCTGCGTTTGTGTTGATCTACGGGAAGGAAGCCGTACTTACTTCATTTGACGAAGTTTTTGTGCCTGGATTCTGTTAGCGTCGTTGCACGAAAGTGTGACAATATATGCTAAGAATGAAGCGTGCGGAAATTTGTCGTTAACCCGCGTAGTTTAGCTTTAGTTGATTGGAAGCAGCTGGAGCCTCCTTGGCGAATTGCAGCAACCAAGTTCTGGGGTGTTTAAGCTAAGTGCATCGTTGACAGATAATGGCGACTACTGTGGTACATTTATGATACACAGGCTAGCAGATATGCATAATTCAAGCGATTGATCAGTTTATCTGCCGCTGGCAGCTCTAGCTAAAACATAGCGTGTCTCGTATTCAGCTGCCGCGCTCCCATTGTCAAAAATTGTAATTTGTCTGACTTCCGCATAATAGCCGCTTTGATTGTTACCTGGGATGATTCTGGGGATCATATAATTTAGATTCGGTTTTTCGCTTCTAGCTATTCAACACGCCATATGGTCCATGGTAAGAAGTGCGAGTTTACAGCTTTATCCTGGTCCGCGGTGGGTAAAAACAGCCATATCTTCCCTCCGATATTAAACGATGTGGTATTCGGTGACCGTCTTGCCTCTGTTGTTCTGCAAGGCTATACTTTACATGTTGATAAATGTTATTGATATTCTCCGTTATGTCCTCTGTCAAAGGCTTGTTCAGACGCATGGGCAAATTTGCGTCCAAGTATAACAAGCAGTCCACTCTGTGCGAAACTTTGTACAGGCTTGTTCTCGTAATTGCGCTAGAGGCTGCGTAACCCACGGAAAGAAGGAATTTAATTGCTTTTGGTTTCAGGTCCCTATATACGTACTGTCCAACGGTTATGCATAGACATAGCTATAGTGTATTGCGTACGTATTCATTTCTGAAGCAAGGAAGCGAATTCGAGATATTCGAACAGAAATGCGAAAAAAGCTAAGCAGGGAGAACTGCTGGCTAAAGGATCTCCGGGTGAAACTTCTACAGAAATCCGCTGTGTACAGGTTCACGAAAAGCGGCAAGCGGCAAAAAAACTGGGTAAGACCCGGATCAACAAATCCGTGAAAGTGGTACGGAGCTCCACCGCTTCTCTTCTTATTCTCCAACATTGTGAAGTACTAAACCTCTAACATTTATCTATAGCATCCGCGACCAACTACTGCATTCTGTACGGCTCTAAAGAACTAGGAAAGTGCACTCGCTGATTGCGGAAACTGGATGACCGAAGCGAAGAAAGTACGCACAAGTAAAGCAATCTAAACCAATATGTTATGGATTTGTTTAACCTACCAGCCCGCCTGGTACGAGAAAAAATTCGCATTTGAAGTTGAAAACTGGTATTCACCAATCTAAAAGATCTGATTAAGAAAATGTTTGTTTTGGTAGTTTTTGGCACCAAAACTGAGCGAGTGCAGCATGATAATCTTTTGACATCAGCGACATTTCACAGCAGAAAGGTTGTCTTGTTTGCAAGTTCCCCAGGAAAGGTTTTCAACTAATAATTCAACTAATAATTACTCTTTTTTAAAATCTGAAAATAATCATTTGCAAAACAGGTTTCTTCCGGTGAAAGCCTTTCACTGACTTTTGAAAACCGAGATATCCTCCCCAACCCAGAGACCTAGCAGTAACCCGTTTTTCGCTTTGTAAAGTAGAATTCGCCACCACACGAATGCAAGGAGGGGTGGTTTTGAAAGCGAAAGTTTGCAGAAATCCCTTTATACATAGTTAGCCATGTTTCTGCTGCGGTAATTCGCAGTCCTTTCAAACAGTCGAGGTATTGCTTCTTGTCTACCGAGTTCTGAAAACAGTTAAGCTTTGGCCAAGGCAGATGACCTTGGTCAGATGGTCATCTGCCTTGCTATGACACTATTAGAAGTAGTAATCATACTATGTATTAACATTAAGAAATAAATAAGAAAATAACAAACATTATTGACCGATTAACTACTAATAATATTACAAACGTTACAATATTAAAAACAGTAATCATATTACATTACTAATAATAAAGTAAACACAATAAATAAAAAAAAATAATACTAATATATAACAAATGATAAAATAAATGGTAGTAAATAAATAAACATAATAAATAGATTTAATAAATAATAAACCGAATAATTAAAAATAATGATGACCGACTGACGGAATGACACACAGACATCGAAATCCATTGGAGTTGAATATAGAGGACCTTCGCTCCGCTTCGGTCGATTATGTTGAACGTGACGGTTTTCTAATTCCTAATTATGAAATAGACAAATGCTATATGGTCATCTACAGAGTTACTCGTTCGCACACTCGCGGTCTTTGGAGGCGAGCACTTGTCCGCTCATGATTGCGTTAATTATGTGATGCGCAATATGCATTGCGATTTTCAGATTATTTGGAGTCTGTGAGCCACAAGCGGAGCATACTCTGTAAGTGTTACTGCACCAGCAGTAGTGCTCTCTTAGCATTACCCCGTCGAACAACAGTTCTTTGTCTCTGCCCCGGTTGAACAGCAAAACGGGCTTACTCGCACCTTCAGCCGATAGAAAACCGCACTGCTATTCTTATTTAGGAGTTACGTTGTTAGAGCCACTGCTGGTTGTCCAGATTTCGTCCATAGCAGACGCTCTGTTCTTGGTCATAATAATATTGCTATAAATGTACCAATGAATTGGTACATTGGTACATCAGAATCTGTCAGGACATAATTTCGATGTATTTACGGATCCTGGTGCGGTGGTGTTCTTAATAACTTCAAAGGCGCAGCTAGGCGGTTAGGACACCGGTCCTTGATCACTAAAAAATGTGTTGTGTAGGCATGACACGTTCAGGGTTCGCAAACCGTGATTTTAGTATTCGGGTTCAGGTCGCCGGTTAACGAATTCGGTATGCAACAACAGAACGGGAAGCATTTGCCATTGTGCGGACGTCTGATAAGTTTTTTTTACGGTTTTTTTTACTAGGGCGGCTGGGCTTCGCCCATACTGATCACTGTAGTCTATGTTGGCTTACGTCAATACAAACAGCTAACAAAGCGCATAATGCGCAGCACGACTAGACTGTAACCGGAACTGATTTAGGACTGTACGTTCTGTTTACAGTATCGGTGTTCCATTTCGGCTGCAGTTACACTTCGTTTGTTTGAAATGTTAAACACTCTACGCCGGTTTACAGTGAACCGCGTGGTAGACGCTTGCTGATCGGATTAGTGTATATTCATCCCAGCTTTGCCGTAGCCACAGACTTACGTCCAGCAAAACGAAGGTTCAAAAGAGGCGTATTCTGATCGGAGCTGTTTTTTATCTGAAGTGCCTTCAGCATACACTCTACTGGCCCGGATCCTCGTTTTGACACGGTGTCTGCATTTGATAACTCTTCAGCTCCGACGCTAGCTGCTCTCTGGAGCCGAAAACTGGCAGTGGAGGCTATCAGCTTAGCATCGAAACGCCATGTCATGTACTCAATATATGCCGCGCCATCCAGGTACTTTACGAGATCCGATACCGCCTGGACAGCAGGAGAATCATCGCTATGAATGTGGGACTTAGGAGGTAATAGTCACGTTGAGTGCTCCCGGAACAGCGTAGTTTGCCATGCCGTGGACGAATTTCCTGATACCTAGCCCCTACAAATGATGATGCAACGAAAATACTTCTCAATTCTAAGTATCAACGGCCCACGTACAGGCTTGCAGCGTTATATATTGCACTCACTAGTGCAGGAACACGTACGCTCAAGCGGTACACAACGGTACAGGCTTGCAGCGTTATATATTGCACTCAAAAGTGCAGGAACACGTACGCTCAAGCGGTACACAACGATGCAGGCTTGCAGCGTTATATGTTGCACTCTTGCCATAGGTTCTCTTGCCATTTTACCGAAGCGACAACGCAACAGCTAATATTTGAATGTAAATGTCAGGAAACGTTTTCTTCTAAAGATATTCGTATAAATGATTTGTTCCGCTGTTAAGGACTAAAGTTGGCTGAGAATCGCCTGAAACTTTGTCCTATGGGATACTGTTCCTTTGCGACTGATTCAGCTGAAAGATTACTTTACGTTGTAAAAGAATACTCCGACCTGTGGCCAACAGAGCATATGCCCATAGGAGGTGCAATGGTACCACCTATAACCCTTGAAACTTAGCCCTGTATGGTAGCCATTGCGGTGATTAGCTGAAAAGGAAGTTAAAAACAACTGGCCAAGGGATCGTAAAGCCAACAAAGTCACTTTGGGCATCACCAATTTTGTTAGCGAAGAAACGGGGCCGAAACGATTTGCAGAGACTCTCGCACATTAAATACAAAACTTAAGTTTGATAGGCATCCAATGCCACGTTGCGGACGTTAACTGACACCTTCACGACGAGTACGCACTAATGTCTCGCTTTGCTGGCATGATCCATATTGGATAACCGAGGTGTTTTGAACTTAGGCGCACAGCAACTCTACTGAGTATCTCACTAGCACTTTACCCAGAAAGACCAGAGTGGTGTGCAGTGTGTGTCCGCCCAGAACTGTAATGTATTCCCGCACCACATGTCTCCAAGTATAACGTTTTGGAATTGCAGAGACCATTCCAGATGCGGCGGACGATACCTCAGAGAACAGAAAGAGTGGAACTAAGGAACACTGCGTGGTCCTCGTAAACAGCGCGGTACGAACTGCAAGCGGTTCACTGCTTGAGTTCCTTATGGCAGACGGCTGCCTTTGTAATGAACAGGAATTAAAACGGTTCCGGGGTCTAATTCTGCTCTTGCTTTCCGCAAAATATGACTTTCGGCGCCTAAGTCCATCTCCACCTGTGGACCAAAGGCTCTGCCGATAAACGTTACCGGGTAGCGTTTTCTCGCAAACTACATGGAGTCTGCAGGAGAAAAAGGTTAACTACTTCGGGCTATGTAGAACCGGCTTGTAGCAGAAATGTTCACGAATTCTCCGCCTCACTAGGTTCCTGGAGGTATCCAATCTGAGGTTCCTGGACCGGGGACACTTAGTTGTGTGCCTATTCCCTGAGTGCACTAACAGCGTCGGTAAATAAGATTCCACTCAAATATCAATTCTATGGTCGACAGTACTATATGCAATGCAAGGCGCTAATACGGCCACGAAATGAGATCCATGATTCCTTAGATGCTTTACAGACCACTGCACGCTGCCTGCGGGATTTTGTGGAGCAACATCCCGAGTACAACGGCGACTCGGTGGTCAGCGAGAAATCTCACATGCGTTATGAGAAAAGCTAGCGCTCCTATATCCAGGTGAGACTTGTTCGAGCCTAAAATGTTTATTAGGCCGGACCGCTCCTTGTGTTACTAGCACGACATAGAGGTTCTGTATTGACCTTGTCGCGACGATTGCTATTAGAAGTATCCTCAGTCTACCATCGAGTAACGGCGACCCATCGTGGAGAAGGTGATAGAGAAATGAAAGATAGCGTTCACATTGAATCGCACCTTTTGCATCACATAGCAACGAACCAACTGCTGCCTATCGCAAAAACGTTGCCGAAAGATTCTGTATTCAGCTGGCTTTCCGTGAAAAGATGAAGGAAGACCAATTTGCCATCTTGCAAAAAAATGCATGTTTGTTATGTTACGCGTCCCGAACCGTCCCGCATCGGCTAGCACGGTCGCGTTTGGTCGTCAGTCAGCGCGGGGCATCCAGAGCCGACAAGCCGGCTTCCGCTCGCGCAAATATAAGCAGCCCACAGTTAATGTTTATGGCTTATTTATGTATGTAAACGGTTTATTAGTAAGCTGACGGTGACAGGCTAATATTTTGGCGTAACGAATTGCATAAAACAAATAGTAGCTAGACAAGTTACCCGAGAAGAATGTTGGACAATGGTATCGACAAAGAAATGTCAAGAAAAGGATATGATTAATAATGGAACTGCGTGGATTTTTTCTGGAGTGTCAGACGGAAGAAATAGGTAACTGCATTATGGAGGAGGTGGAATTACATCATAAATGTGTTAACTGTAGAGTCTAGTCGGATACTATGATAGTGGCGCAGAATCGGCAGCAACAGTATGCTTATAATAATTGTATGACATATTGACCGCCAAGACCGTCCGGGCAAGTAAAACCACATATCGAATGCCTTGAGTAAAAATCCGATTTCGCCTCTTCGAATACTAGAGAAATGGGAGGCTTGCTAGCTTTTATGGTTGACGACGAAAATATTCTGGTCGGATCGAGCCTTCATAGGACCCATTGGCGCCACCTTTATTCGCGTTACGTTACGTTTTTTACTAAACTATTCCACGGTGAATAAATTAACGAAAATCAGTTCTATCCGCTGCCCCAGATCGATGATAGTTTGGACATTATGTCTGGGTCCGTACACATCAGCACCCCAGAGATAGAATCCGGAGTTCATCAGATGGTACTCACCTTAGTTGCCCGCGAAAAACCGGTTTAATTGCAAACGGAGGGCACTGTCAGTATACCGTTACTCCTTTTGGTCTCGTAAATGCCCCGTCTGTTCCATGCCAGGATTAACTTAAGTTTACGGCACTCGCCGCTTATAAAAGCATCACACGCGGATTAGCGCGCTGTTTTTGTTAATTGTGGTGTCGCAACGCAATATGCTAATCAAACCACCACAGCAATGAACCTTCACCAATTGAGAATGCATCCGCACGGGTGCGCGGCCATTGTGCCAAACTGGATGCATGCGCAGCACTTTTGATAGAGACGGCAGAGAGGAAAGTAAATGCACCGTTGCAGAGACCTCTCGTAGACTTCTATGCTAACTTGAAACGACCACAACTCTTTCTTTCGAACTAACAATTCAAAATGGTAGTTACGACTAAGAACCAAATTTTTTTCTCTATCTTTTGAGCTATGGTAGGGCACTTTTCATAGAAGTGGAACCAAGTTACAGAAATCACCCACAACATAGAAGTCTACGGGAGAAACACTGCACTGCATCCACTTTGCAAACCATTTCCCTGTAGTCAGTGCGTTTCAGCGCTCTACTGCTCAATCGATGAAGGCTCATTGCTTGCTTCGTTAGCTTGCTTCGCTTTGCGTCCAGACAATAAAGAACATCCATGATCACTAACTGTTGGCTCCTGGCAACCGTCCTCATTCATGCCTAGATACAATCGAGCAAAACATTTTTCTGCTTCTGAGCTTGGTATTCCAGAATCGCATTCTCGCAAACGTTGACAGTTAGGAAGGTTTTACTGTTACACTTTCTAGGCACCCGAAAATGACGACAGCTCCTTTCCTCTATGAGCTGAAGCCTGCAGCATTCATCTGCTTTAAACTTCTCTGGATTTCCGGTCAGCTGTTGCCAGGTATGGTTCACCCACAAAAGAACGTCACGAGTAGCCAAATATTAATGTGTTTTTTTCAATTACAATAACTAGAGCACCATATCAAGATAACCATATCAAGATGCTCTATTAGAGCACGGCGCTGCGCGTGTCGATAAGCAAGTGTGAGTTGGAAATGTGAACAAGACCAAAGTAAGCTCTGCGTGTATGAAGAGCAAAGCGGTTCATGCTGTCGACATTTCCCCGCCCCCTTTTCGTCCGACTGTTTAAGCGTGTTTGGCTGTTATTTATTCATTACAAAATTCGGAATAAAATAAATGTTCAACCGGTAATCAAAATGCATGAATGACAGGCGTTGTCAGCTAATTGGTCGCTGAAATAATTGGACGGATTGGGGGCGGGGAAATGTCGACAGCATGAACCGCTTTGCTCTTCATACACGCAGAGCTTACTTTGGTCTTATTCACATTTCCAACTCACACTTGCTTATCGACACGCGCAGCGCCCGTGCTCTAATTTAAAAATATAGTCTGGCTGCCAGCGAGTGCTAGATCCGAATATCGAAAAAACAAAGATTGGAAAGAAATAATGTTTTATTGGATGGCTGTCGCTAACGCTACACCCTATGTGTGAGCAAGTAAAGATTCTACACCAGTAAGGCTAGTTTAATCCCTATTCTGCAGTCTCTGTTCAATAATTACTGAATTTTATTCTCATTCCGAAAACGATTTGTAAAATTCGAGAAACTTTAGCGCAAATTACGACCATATCCACAAATATTACGCAAATTAATCATTACGCAAATTAAATATTACGCATATTAAGCAAATTACGAGCGATCGGCGGAATTCTTCAAACCACGGAAGTATGTAATTCCAGTATCAGTTAGTAGTCACTTAGTGAGTAAGAACCGTGAAATCGAAATGAAAATTCGCTGCTTGGTGCGACCTTATTGAAATTCCCACGTGAAAGGTAACAGTGTGTAAAGACGACGCACAAACAGGAGCCAATAAATACTTTATTGGTGACTGCACAACACACAGCGGCGTATAAGCCGCACAGAATAGGAAGAACCACACGAACCCCATCGCATCCATCCGGCCATATGCCGGTATGGTGCGGCAAAATCTATGCCAAATCTAATCGGCAGCTCGTGCCGAGAAAACGAGAGAACTAAAAAGCATACGGCGTAGCCGTATGGAAAACGCTATGCAGAGTCTAGCTGGGGAATCCCCAGCGCCGACGCATCCGTACTCGGAAGGCTGATCGCTGATTGGCCGAACGAGACGTACGCCGAGACGTGGGCAGAGCCATACCGAGCCGTACTCCACCGTCGTGACAAGTGAAACTGTTTGTTACCTTTCACGTGGGTGAAAGGTGACCTAGTCCCATGAAATCTTTGTAGCTCATTAGCCTGGCACGAATCTATCATATACTTTTCTCAATTATCTATCACCAGGCGAGCACACACCCCGCAGATTCGCATACTGTTGGTTCCAATGGACTGCTAAGAGCAGTTGTTCCGTTTTAGGAATCGGCTGTTAGAGCTTATCAGCCCTACAGTATTCCATTCGAATGATCAGAAGGGGACAAAAATTCTCTCTTCGGGCTTATTGAAGTGACATACTGATTACTGCAGCCTTAACGTGTATTAACAGATGCTCTCGCTGAACCAGCACCTGCCAACTGCCAACTCATTTAGAATAATAATAACTCACCGGCAACTTACCGGCCATGTCGTACCTGCCGTTGCCACACTCAGTTGTTCTCAGCGGGCTACCCTGTTATAGTCAGTCCATAGGCTGCACCAGCGAACTCGGAGACTTTTCTGATTCTGTTTTCTCTGATTTTCTGACACCGGCCACTTACTCATTATAATAATCGAAGTGGCTACGCGCGAGATAGTCTCTCGCGCGTAGTGAATCGGCTACGCGCAGAAATTCTCGCACGTTGTGAAGACGGAACAGAACGACTACGCGAGAGCTCGCCCGCGTTCTGAAAACTTAATAAAAAGGCTGCGTCCGAGAGATCCTAAGCGGCTGAAAAAAAGATGTAGTAAAATGTCAACTAAGAAATAAGCAAAATAAACAGCTGAACTTCAACATCGAAGCTTAGATGTAGTAACAAGGCTGTAACCAGTGTTGGTTTAATAATTAAAAGTAAATAGTAAATCTTAATTATTAAGGCTTTTATGACCATTAATACTTAAGTAAATATTTAGCCGCTGCCAAAAGCAGATAGTACATAGTAACTAAATATTAGAAATGCCGCTTTGAAAATATTAAATAGTAAGTAAAATTGCAATCTGCCAGTCTTCCACTTATATTAATTAAAAGAAGTCTTTTACTATCCAGCTACAGCCAACAAGTAAAAAAATGCCGTCGATGTGAGCAAGTCATTGTTCGAACCTAGACATAATACGTCCTGAGTCCAGTTAACCGGGCGCCGCGCTAGTTTCTGTTTATGCAGTATCGCTACAACATCAACAGCGTTAATGTCTCACCCTCCAGCAAACGTTGTTCCCTGTAGAGCTTATTCATTTAAATTTCTTTTCTCGTTTTGTCTTTTGTCTGACTTTGTATTAACGGATATCGAATTTTTGTACATACCGGAAATGTTGATTATTTACGTTTGGACTATGGCCAACACGTTTTATCATTCGGAAAATGTGAAGCGAACAAAATGATTAAACAAATGAACAAAAGGTTGATAACGGCTCCGAATAGTAACCAATGTTATAATATTTATAATAATTAAGTAAATAGTAAGCGGCTGCGCAACAAAAAATTAAATATTAAGTAAACAGCAGGCATAAAAATGGTGCGATAGTAAATAGTAAGTAAATAGTAAAGGCCGAGAAAGCGGGGATATTAAACAGTAACAGGTGTCGAAAAGTGATAGTAAAAACAACACTGGCTGTAACTCGCGAGATTTGTAGCCTCAAGTTTTAAATTTCCTGTCTATCGTAAGCTTCTTAGTTCACCTTCTCAGTTTCACTTCTTAATTCAGTATTTGCTTGCTTCTTAGTTAATTTGTAGTTATTTCTTAATTTATTTCATAAACAGTTCCTTAGTTCTTGCTTAATTTATTTCTGAGTTTATTCCTTAGTTCATTTTTGGTTTTCTGTGCAGTTTTGCTAATGTATTCTGTTAGGTTCTTCTTTCTGAATCTCTCGCGCGTAGCTGTGTTCCTAAGCTTTACAACGCGCGAGAGCTCTCGCGCGTAGTAATTTTGTCACGTTTACACAACGCGCGAGAACTCCCGCGCGTAGTCGATTCGCTACGCGCGGAAGACTATCTCGCGCGTAGAACTGACCTATAATGATTGCCTGGTGGGCAGTTTTCTTATACTGCATGGTGGGCAGTTTTATAAAATTGCCTAGTGGGCAGTTTTTAATAATTGCCTAGTGGGCAGTTCATAATTGCCTAGTGGGCAGTTTTTGAAAACTGCCTAGTTGGCAGTGTGTTGGCAGTGTGTTGGCATTAAATGGAAACTAAAACTAGGAGCATTCCTGTAGCAACCGCAGCATCAGCTGGAGATATTATGTCAAAATTTAAATCTTTGCAAGCCGTTGTGCAGTCGGTAGTTGTTCACCGAATCCCGGATTAAAGATCGGTGTCGTCCAATGGGTTGACGAACTTACGCGGAGCCGTGAAACAGATATTTAAAGGAGCCGTAATATTATGTTCTCACAACACCACGCAGTCACTCCGTCGTAATCGCAGAAACCTCTTAGCAAATTAAATTCAATCGTGCACTATGTCCTTTAGATATCTGTTTCACGGCTCCGCGTAAGTTCGTCAACCCATTGGACGACACCGATCTTTAATCCGGGATTCGGTGATAATAGGTAATAGGCTCCGCCGTGGCGCATCATGCGCCACCGTTCGCAAGGTTTTTGCGTTTGACGTTAAAATGCGATAAATTTGAATGCAAACGTTAAAACGGTGCGAACGGTTTTAGCAGTAAATAGCGCCGGTAACATTTGTAAGGCGTTTTGCTGAGTTTTAGAATATGTAATAGCAACGTGAGATTCAAACCAAGCAATTCGGAACCCAGCGCTAATCTATTTGCAGCTTCCGGAGTAGAATGCTACTTTTGCGGATCCGGCGCGAAATGCTACTACACTGATGAAACGAACTTCGGTAAGGACTTGGAAGGATATAAAAAAGTGTCATGCGCTGGAAACTGTGTCGACAGAGCGTACGAAGAATCTCCGACAATCTACGGTGGAGGCAAACGGGTAGAAAGGAAGGGTATGTCATCCTACTTTACACAGCATTGATCGAATGGTTTATCGTGAATCGTGATGGCGCTTCTGCTGGTATCCGAGTGGCGTGATCTACTGTTACGCCCTAATGACCACTTACTGGCGGAAAATCAGAAAGGGGTATCTATCCTGTCGTGCAAAGGATGGCATTTTCTACAGAAAATTACTTTCGGATTAATTATACTATTTTTTTCTATAAACTTTGGAATTAAATGCGAAGTATGGTCAGGGACGAATGTTTCCTCAACAGATAAACATCTGGTTGCGCTGTTTTCCGTGGCGCTTTTACCCATTGCAGCTGCTATGACGCCTTCGTTCGTTCTAGTGCGGTAATAAGGAATAAAGAGGTGTACAGATTATACCATGGTACGGTAATAAACACAGGAAGAAAGCGAATAAGAAGCGGTAAGCACGGTCATTCAATAGCCTGAAAAAGAGAGAACAGCCAAGATCGAGCATGCAGCACAGCTGGTCGTTCTGGCTGGAAAACGCTCAGCGGAATCTAGCTGAGGAAAACCCAGCACCGGATACTTGAAAGGCTGATCGCTGATTGGCCGAACCCAGACCTACGCCGAGACGTGGACCGAACCGAGGTGTCTTGCTATAAGTTGTGACGCATAAGGCGGTCGCAAGTGGTGTTGCGCGATGGGATTGTATGAAATCGCGGTAATGTAAATAATAATAACGGCTACAGCAGGCCGAAACATTATCGGTAGGTGCGACCCCGTCGTAAAATGTTAAAAACTTTTTTAAATCCGGCTTTAAGGCTTTAGGCTTTTGAAATTCGTGCTGTTCCCTGTTAAGTTCAATATTATTATACGCATCAGTTGCCTGTATAATCACTTCATCCGTTCCTGACTTCGCATCCCAGCTGGACCAGAGCGAACAATGCTGCCCAGTGCCGTCTCCGCATTCGCCCTAGAACGGATAACTTTGATCTCAGCCGTTAACCATTGATGCAGCGAAAAGCTGGGAACTTTGGCAATTCCATTGGACCTTATGTGTGCATCTTACTTTTTTTGAGGGACGCCGCACGAGCCTTGCGTCAAATGGGAAAGGACGAATATCTTCAGGAAGGCGTTTCATAGAGTGACTAACGTCGTACAACCCCATCCTGAAGAAGGTACGAACATGGCGCGTGTAGGGTCCCGTGGGAGCTTTCTTCCTTACGAGGATTACGGGTATCCAGGTCAACAACAGTTCGCTAATTCACCAGAAGTGGCTCAATCGGTACACAGGTTACGAAGCACTATCATTGCCGCGTTTCGTACGCACAGTTGCGACACCAGCGACAGGCAATTTTGCTGCTTATGTATGGCTGGAAACAGCCGCGACGCCCGCAACCCCATTATATAAGCGTGACACCCGCGACAGGCAATGTTGCTGCTTGGGTATGGCTGGAAACAGCCGCGAAGCCCGCAACACCATTATATAAGAGCGACATCCGCGACAGGCAATGTTGCTGCTTGGGTATGGCTGGAAACAGCCGCGACGCCCGCAACACCATTATATAAGCGCGACACCCGCGACAGGCAATCGGATCATAGCAACCGTTATGAACATTTGCGCCGTTTTTAATATTACTTTGATTGTGCTACGTATAGCATGACCGGTACATGAAAATTCTTTTCTTGAGTGCTCCTTGCTGTCCATGAATTTTTAAAAAAATCAAACGCTATGTGCAACCGTTTCGGCCCATGCTTTATTCGAGTCAGTAATTTGTTCGAGCGGAGCTTATTTGGTTCGGCAGATTTCGTGATCACGGGACGGAGTTCCGTAATAGGAACTAGAACTAGATAACACAAGAGCAGGCAACCCATCAAGGACTTCAGGTCTGGTCAAATCTAATGCTGACATGAAAAACTACCACTACGACAGATCAACAGTTTTCAGCATAAACTGGAAAACGTTCACAGATCCAGCAGACTGAATCTTCTCGTTAAACATGGGAAATTTTTCCAGCAGATCTTTAAAGCAGCACCATTAATGTAGATTCGCCAATTTTTTTCTTCGCCTTCCCGTTGATTTTCGCTGGTCGTCGCAGACTGTAGTGCGCCACACAGTCTTACCCGCAAGTATGACCATGTCCAATATGCACGCCGGCAGGGCGAAGGAGCTCTTGTTCCACAGTTTGAACAGCCACACCGCATCGCCCTGCCGCAGTCGATCGAAAATAGCTAGTCATAATGCTTTTACTACAGTTCCGGTGAAACCGGCTGCTTGTAGTCAGTGATAGCACGGAAGCTTTACGCTGCAGACTGATTAGTTTACAACGCTGGGTCAAAGACGCTGTGGACCACACACACGAATGTTTCTGCAGATTAGTGCCAAAACAAGGGTGGTAAAACCCTTGCGTGGTGATAAACTCAGCCTCTTCTTAGCCCTGTCGATCATGTCAATCCCATAGTTCCCTACCGATGGACCCGTCTGAACTGGTCGGTCCATTTCAGGTGGTTGTCGATTTATACTCCGGGATACCGTACTGACTTTTTGATTTTCACCTTTTCCCCGTTGACAGCAATAAGCCACAGGCAGATGCGACGTGAGTTGTGATATGGTCTGGCCCCTTTTCAAGTCATTTTCCCAGAAAGCGCGCGCAAGTTTAGCACAGGCGTTTATGGAAAAACCGCACCTCGCAATTACACGCTTGAGATATTTGTATCACGGCTAACTTTCTGGTATATTTGCAGACAGAAGACTTGTTTACTATAAAATTCCCTACAATCTGCTTATCGTAATAAGATTTTGCATCAAGTTGATGATTTTATCAACATTTGACGGAGGCTGATTCGAGTCGGCTTCCGGGATGATCTACTACACGAAACTGCCCCACATTGTATGTTTTGCCTTCGACACGGTTTTGTGCATTTTTAAAAATTGAATGGAATCCATAAATCACCATTACAAATCAAAACAGTCAATTCTTCTACTACGAACATTCAAAGTTCCGGATAGTCAGATTGTTTGCAAACTTGCGAAGAACCTGGAAAATAATTTATGAAGTAATTTTGAATTTAGTAATACTATCTGAAAACGATGTGCAACCAAACTGAAAGTAAGTACAATTAAATAACTTAAGTAAAATTTTGGCTTTCAATTTTTTGTATATCTCCTTTTCCATCAATCAGTTTATTTACTTTATTATGCAGTACACTACATAATGTGCGCTTCCGTATGGTTTTAATTTCATGTTATTAATTTTCTCTCGTTATTTACCACTTATTCAGCTGCACTCGCCGTTAAACGAGCAGATTAACAAACTCCAAAGAGTGTAGATCCAGGATAACTCCCTCTGCAGAAATTCCAAAGGTCACTGCTTAATTCTAATTTTTTGCTTGAATGAGATCTGCACAATGCAGCATATCATTCATTAGCTGATAAAACAATGAGCGAAAAATAAAATAAACGTATGAGTAGAAAATGAAATTACGAATAAAACAGAATATTTGACAACATCTTGTTAGAGATCTTCAAGTTAAAACACATTTAACAAAAAATAAAAAAGTAGCAAAACCATGGTGACGTGGCTCACACCAAAAGCAATAAAGGTTATATCATAGGCACCTTTTTGTACTGTTTAGAAAGCGTAATCAAGCCTTATGGGCAGAATTTGTATTGCCAGTTACGTACATAAAACATACTAATACATAGAAGATCAATATTACGTTCACCAAAATATGAATATTTTCAGAATTTCACTGCCATGAAAGAACCTAGCATATACAGCGTATGTTATTGGTAATAGTGGAAATAGTGGCATGCAAATCTACCATAAAGTCGAAGCTTTCTGGGCAATTGGCAGAGGGCGGGGAGAGGGCGGAAAGTAAGCTCTCTTAAGTGTTGCATCTGCCTGTGGCTAATTGCCGGCTGTGCTTGAACATTTCGTCGGAGCAAAGATATATGGATTGAAACTTCTTTGAGTTTACATGCAGCGAATTTTCTGCCGGTTCGGCCTCAGCGTTTCCCGTTGTATGGACAATCGTGTCGTCAGCAGAGCAGTCGATATCGTAATCCCCCATTGTGCTGATTAGTACGTCATTAATGTAAACGGTGAACAGTACGTGACCCAACACGTACCTTGCGGTACGTTGGACGTTAAAGGTAGCCAGTCAGCCGTCACTAACCGCAATAAGAGCAAAATGAACGCGAACAAGTCGCTTTTCAATTTCAATCAAAGTTGCTGTAAGTTGAGAAAACAGTGAACCTTCGGATTTCTGCGGACCCAAATTATGACAGCTAACCGGAAGGCCAAAATCTGCGAGCACCGTCGCATCTGTACGTACGCCATAAGATCGGTAACATTTTGTCCCCGCAGGAACTTTACAGAACTTCACACACTTTTACTA
Source organism: Paramacrobiotus richtersi (assembly GCA_034698045.1). Classification (NCBI taxonomy): domain Eukaryota; kingdom Metazoa; phylum Tardigrada; class Eutardigrada; order Parachela; family Macrobiotidae; genus Paramacrobiotus; species Paramacrobiotus richtersi. The sequence continues at coordinate 1,220 of JAQGAU010001374.1, read as the reverse complement.
TTTTACTATGTCTAACTCAAGATCTGTATTATGCGCGGCCGCCCTATATCAACAGAATCTGAACAACCACAAAAAAGTAACATTACCAGGGGACTCCACATATTTCAAAGGGTGATCACATGACATTTTTACAAACAGTTTCGTACCACCACAACGCACACTGGTTTATCTGTAAAATCTGCAAAGTGACCTGGAAATCGAACTGATGAAAACAGTTGCCCTGAGTCCGAGACCAGAACGTCAATTCAAAACACTCATTCAAATTGCATAAAATACTTAATAATTCATATAGGAATGGTAGTACCGGCATTCACAATGCTAACAAGAAGAATCTTTTTAATAAACCTTCGAACCTTAATATACCTTCGAACTAAATGACGGAACCACAAAGGTCGATATAAATAATAACGAATACAGAAAAATTTCCCAGCTTCCCAGAAGAACTGTAGGAAATAGACCAAATATTCCGCATTGTCTGCCACTGGATGTACAGGATCACTCAAACCAGCCGTGCAAGGGTTATTCAGCTTAATTATAATAAACAGGAGAATCCACAATCGAATGCTGAATGGAGCCAGTTAATGCATACAAATATGTTTCCAAGAGATTTTTCGAGCGACTCTATCCAAAGATTATCAAGACATTTTGCCGTTGCTCAGAGCATAATCGGCTTCATCCAGCTATTTTTTTCGCACTGCAAAAGGTAACCGGTTTCATCGCACATGTTTTGCCGAGTAATACCAGTGTCAGGGTAACAATTTTACTGATCGTTCGATGGTTCTCCCCAATAATTCTTTGGATGAAAAATTGCGTCTGCTAAGCGCCGACATAGCAACCGGATGGCCATTTGATGGGTGTAACTGGCTATTTCTCGGGGGCAAACAGCTCTTGCTAGGCAAAGTTCCGAATTTCTGCAAAATCGTGTACACGAAAAAAAATTACGTATCGTTTGTGGAGAAGTTACAGCACCTACTTCGCAATACAAGCTGCTGACCTGTCTACTTAGTGACGGCATTTTTGCGGGAGAACGCATCATTTACACAGAAAAAATCGAGAACCGCGGCTGTTTCCAGTCATACCCAAGCAGCAACATTGCCTGTCGCGGGTGTCGCGCTTATATATTGTAATGGTGTTGCGCGCGTGGCGGCTGTTTCCAGCCATACCCAAGCAGCAACATTGCCTGTCGCGGGTGTCGCGCTTATATAATGGTGTTGCGGGCG
>JAQGAU010001373.1:0-19598 GCA_034698045.1 Paramacrobiotus richtersi | reverse complement strand
ACGGGCGCCACCACCGCTACGGGCGCGACCGCTGTCGCCGCGGGCACCCCCACGGGCGCCGGACCCCAGGCGGCGGTGCCTGTGCGTCGGGCCTACCCCGAGACGCCGGCCGAGTTCACCCAGACCATTGACGTGTATGACGATGAGGAGGCCGTGGAGCCGAACAGTGCCGGGCAGGGTGTGGCGACGGAGGAGCTGGATGACGGGCAGCAGTCGCCGGTGTCGTCGTCGGTGGCGTAGGTAGTTCGGAGGTTTTCTTTTCGGTTGTTATCACTTCGTTTTCTTCGGATACTCTCTTTCGGGTTCTAATGGGTGATAGAGATGTGGAATGTGTATGGTCTTCGAATATGTGTTCATTGATTTTTTTGGGCGTTGGATTTGGAGAACGTTTTGTCTAATTTGGTTCTGAAAAAATGTGGTTAATTAAATTTTCATACTAAATGTCAATGTCGAAAGGTCGTCTGGGAGAGGCAGATGGGCTGGCGTCGCGGAGAGTGCGAAAGGGACAGCCGCCGCGGGTGGCAGTTAACCCGTAGTACGCGTTTTGTTAACCAGTAAGGCTTATTGGGGGCAGTCGGCATAATAATGCACACAGCCAAGAACTTGCTATATCTAAAAGGACTACTACGACGGTTCCCCATATAAGTCGAGCTGACATAGAACTCACCAAACTAGGACGACTTGGGTGGCTTGGCCATGGACGGCTGACTCTGTTGCATGGGAACGTGTTTAAACGCTCTCTGATCTTGGTAGCGTAAACAGACTCGCATACGAGAAATCTCATTACGATTATTCTGGGATTGATACCAGCTGTAGCTCCGATACCATACTTTTGCAAAGTCGCAGACTTGCTCTCGTAGTTAGTAGTTTTCTTTGCTCTCGTCCGTTTGCAACCGACAAAAAGCAATTCAACGGATAGCCGTAGAGCGCAATGCTAAATTTGCAATTCCTAGGAAAATAAGGAACCTTTTGTTTGTTCATTTATGGTTTGTTAACAGGATTTGCAAAAGGTATGTGCAGTTTTCCATGACACAGAGTGATTAGGAGTGTATCTTGTGCTCGAGCACTACGGTTTCGTCATATGATAAAACCATCGAAAACCCAAGAACGCTTGAAAAAGGTTGTTATTCGTTTCTTTCTTATGGAGGGGTAGTGTTTTTCTCTGTCTACAATATTTCCAGCGTTCTGATCGTCTGCGGTTAAAATGGCTTTTTCACGCGTATTTTGGCATTGCGATGGTTTTATCACGTGATAAAAGCGTAGTGCACCGACACAAGATACGAGTCGTACACCCTAGTCTTATTAGTCTATACGTCACGGGAAACGGCACATACCTTTTGCAATTCCTGTAATTTTGGCTGTAAAGTGTAAACAAACTATAAATGAACAAAAATACTTCTATAGGGTTCCTTGACAACTTTGCACGCTCTTTTCAGCAGAAAAGGAAAGAATAGCGTACCTTCACTGATTGAGTTTTAAAAAATGCCTATCCTTTGAAGTGCAGATTTAACATTGCGCTCTAGTCTCTACGGCTATCCGTTGCATTGCTTTTGCTGGTGGCGGGAAAACTCTATTCAGGTGCCGCAAGCAAAACTGTGATACGTGAATTTATCAGGATTTGTCATAATGGCACAAGTGGTCTGTATCATCATTGCTTTGTCTGCAATTTCTGTGGATTTGATAAACTCTGGCTCTGTGGCTTCCTGGTTACCTTTGTTCCGCCGGCGTCAAACACTTTCCCACGCCCAGTCCCAGTGGCGTCAAACACTTTCCCAGTCCCAGTCCGAAGACGGTAACGATCATTAAAAACCGATACCCTGACCTTTCCAGTTTTGTGAAAGTTTGCTCATTTCCTCGTTAAAATGTCTGTAGAACGAACAACACATGTACTTCCTACAGATATTTTAATAATTTTTTTTTAATATCACCGTGGACGCAAACTTTAAAAAAAAGTAATTGAAAACGATTTTTTTTAAATATTGCAACACTCTAAATGGCACTTTATTCTTGACTATTTTTCACGAGAAAACGCCCTCGTTCGTAGCAAATGCATAGGGTGAGTAAAAATCCAAAAAATGCGTTTGCCCAAATTAAGTATGTGAACATTTCGTCTACGTTAACAACTGGTAAAACTCACAATCAGAATGGCGGAATTGCAGACCGTTTTAATGTTCGCCCAAAATGCTGAAGTGGTCTTTCTGTAGTTAGAAAAATTCGCATGGCTATTCTCTAAGGGGACTATCCGGTTAAACCGATAGTTTTGCTGTTGACGTTGCCTCTGCACGGGTGTAAACAACAGACAACACCTATATAATGGTTTCGAAAGTGAAAAGATGGAACCCCGTTGTTGCTTTGTCTGTTTGTGCGCACAATGAGCGGTTGTTCCGCAATACGGTCAAAAAGTTTAAACAGAGATTCCGGATTCAAAATCCACATTTCCATCCAATTTGGTTAAACGATATATCAATAAATGCACATAAATGAGATGATCATTCTGAACCAGTCTCAGCCGGAACAAAAGTGTACGAAATTTTAAAATGAATTTCAAAAATTTTAAAATTCATTTTAAAATTTCAGACCGGTCCGTTTTGGCTGAAGCTGGGTCAGAATGATCAGCTCATTTATGCGCATTTATTGATATACCGTCCAAAGAAATCGGATGGAAACGTGGATTTTCAAAGCGGCATCTCTGTTTAAACTTTTTGGCCGTATTGCGGAACAACCGCTTATTGCGCGCATAAACTGACAAAAGGGCAATGGAGTTCCATCGTTTCACTTCCAAAAAGATTGTATGGGTTCTGTCTCTAGTTTTCACCTATGCAATGACACTCTTTCGCGCAAAACCTCCCAAATGACCGGAGTCTAGCCTTAATGTACAATGTCAGATGTCAAAGGAGCTTTCGACCTTTTGAACGCAGTTCCAGAACACACTACAAGTTAATAACAGCTATTTCTATCATGCTTTTAGCAGTAAAATGCAGTGCTAGCGCGCCAGTACATAGCCATTACCTCATTCTGCGCTTTTTGCAGTACGTTTGTTGAGAGTGGTCGAGAATGCCGAAAGCCAGATGCTTAACAGTATAATCAAATTTCCGGACTATTACAAGCACGAACATTCTGGAGCATCTAATGATTCGCACCGGGACACGTTGCTCGTAAAAGCTTTTGTTGGGGAAGGTGTAAATCTTACTTGTTCACCCGAATTTCCGATTGGCTATGTGGCGGCTGGGTTCGTGGAACATCTTACATGGAAACATAATGGGCAGCCAGTTGGAAAAGATTTGGCCACTGACCACTCCGGGTTCACACAAGTTCATAATTCCGACTGGAGTATTTTGAAGATTTTTCCCGTTACCCATCAGTCTGCTGGACACTTCGAATGCTTTCAACGCTGTCTGCGAAATCCTGCCAATCTCTGTGTTCAGAGACGATATACACTGCTCGCGGTGCCTCAAGCAGTTCACCATGTGTTCTTAGAACCGATACAGCTGCTACCCATTTCAAATACCACAGAGTTATCTTTTTCCTGCACCCTGCAAATAGAGTGTCTTTACGGCTCGGATCCCTACTTCATCTGGAAGTATCGTGGAATGTTCCTTGCTGCACCCGAGGATCATTTCATCCACCGTATCGGACCGTTGCAGACAAAAGATCAGCTTGGCGTATCATGGCTTGTGGCGCAGTATAATCATTCAGCATCGAATCAGCAAACATCCAGGAATTGCTTCGAAATAATGACTTTGACCGTCCTGCAACCTGATTACCAGCGCGGAGATATTGAATGTTGGGCTAGAACAGATCCGACAAGGGAGCAGTGGTTTATGCAAAAGAAGCATGTGCGTTAAACTCTTATACAGTGACATATGCTTTATCGGGTCAAATGTTCTTGGCAATGTTTTCTGGATTTGGGAACAAGCTGTCGTGTGCTGGGTAGTTTAATTTCGGAACATTTGCTATCTGTAGGAGTTTCAATAATTCAATCGTATTAGCTCGATTTTTTCCAATATCGTATGACTAGCTTTTAAAGAGCAAGTAAAGCTTCTGCTGATTTTCGACTTCCTGATTTCTGTGTTAGCATACACTATACCATGAAAAATACATACGAACTATTACTAACATCTCTGCCTCGTTTCTGCTCCAGGTGTACCGTACTGGACAAACCTTAAGTAAATAAGATAACAATAAGATATACAGTCATCAAATAATTACTTTTAGGTGCCTGGTTTAATATAGGTAGTGCGTTTTGTCAGCTTTGGGCCCTGCGTGCTTACCGCGTTTACAACGATACAGCTCTCTGCATCCTTGGCGCACAATGAGGCAAAACAGCATACATGCAGCATGCACGTGTCCGCCGGTTTAATCACAAGATTCTGATTGTATCAACGTCTGGACAATCGCACATACAAAACACAGCTAAACTGCCATAAACGCAATTAAAACCGTAAAAACTATGTGTACTCCTGAGTATTCCAAATCCTAAACTCGAAATTCAGAAACCGTAAAAATCACGCAGATTTGCCAATCCAGTGACCAATACAGAATAACAAGATGCAAGTACGGTACAGTTTCTTTGTACAAAAAATCTGGCGCGCACATCCAAATTCTGCATGAAAAAGTCGATACTGTATGTGTTTTCCTTGATGATGATGATTTACCCGACAAAATGCGACACCCGATCTACATGAATCAAAATATTTTACTTACCATTATAACATGGTGATCTTCCAATGTTTTATGGTTAGCAAAAGCATTATTAAGGAAATGGTATACCGTGACAGCCGTACAGAAAAACAACAAGGCAGTACAATTTCATATTGTTCCCATATATCCCTAAGCAAACAAAACCGTTCTGTTGTACATGATTGTGTTTGAATACTTCTGGTTTGTAATATGTTAGTGTTGTACCAAATCATACTACAAAGTAATGGTTGTATTTTTACCGAATGCACACAGATGTCCTGCCCACAATGCCTCAGTACCACGTTACACGGGACGTACTGCAGCATAACATTTACAGCAGTTGTAATATAGCATTTTGCTAGAACTTATAATGCGCACAAACATATATATGCATGATACTTTCGTATATCGTGATACGGCCATGTTCGGCATTACGCAAGCGGACGCTATAAGCAGTCACTCGGAACAGTCAAAAAAAAACGTGCTCAATGGTATAGCGATAGAAGTGATCTTATCGGCAACAAGTTAACCGGAAACATGATGACGAACCCTCATACATCTGACCATGTTAATGCATCTAGAATCTGAGATGGATCTGGAAGATGGAATCTAATCTTGGCGATCTTGCTTCTTGTACACTTCTTTTACACTTTACGTAGACTTCATGCGTGTAGCTGTAAAAACGCAGGCACATAGCTGTAAAGACACAAATAGATAACTGCAAGAACGCGGAGAATTATGTATATTACCGTGAAAGCACAATAAATAACAGAGATTCAGAGTGTCAAACTGTATAATCACACAGATTCTTTATGTACGACTACAAAGATACAGGCAGATAACTTTAAAGTCGTAAGCATATAAATGTGCGTGACAGAGTGGCAAACAAGTCCAACGCGGGATTGATCTTCGAAAAGCCGTTCCAGTAATGATAACACATCAAAGATTTTATGTAATCACCTATACAGTAGTCACACGTGTATAGCTGTCAGAACGCGGACATTCTATAAAAATAACCGGACAAGGCGTCTAACATACATGTCATACGTATAACAACAAAGTCACATACGCAGCGGCATATGAACAGAGACGTAAACATTATTTCGCGACAGTTTCTGCTGAGTGTTGAGTGTACTGTGGGATAAACTGCGGGGTATACTGTGATATAAACTGTCCAGTGTACGAAACACCAGCAGGAATTGTCACCTAATGATTTTTACGTCTGAACAGAGTGAGGTTAACAATTTCCATGATATGCCGTACTGGACGCGTCTCTGTTCTAAACCAGCTCACAAAATTGGCAGTACATACATTAGGATGAGCCCATGCGTGTTGAAAAAGGTCACATGCACGTTACATTGGACGCACGGTTACGCTCGTACTTTTTGAATAGCTTTTGCCAGTTTTCTGCATTTATAATGGCTGCAAGTATCCCAGGAAAGGCTCGAAAGGTAATCCTTGGTTACCAAAGTCGTCGTGTTGGTCAGGTACTTAGTCGTGACTTCCGTGAGACAATTATTTTTGCGGCTTACTGCTCAATCTGCAGTACCGTTTCGGCTCACTATCCGTACTCATTATCGGCATTCTTACCAAACTACGAATTCGAAAAGTTTTGAAGGTTTAGAAAGTTTAAAAGTTACAAATTCAAATTTTCCTAAGAAACCGACCTTATTCCAGATATATTTTGAGGAGATATCATTTTTCTATTTTTATGCTAGATATAGTTTGCTTTGAATAAAGGAACAGAAGAAGGATAACCTTTTTAGAAAGAAGGTCACGGATCACGGTTCTGCTGAGAAACATTGATCAGTACGTCAAATATGCACAACTTTCGCCAGAACCTTGTTTTACTTCAGAATTTTAACCTGGCTTTAACCGTCGACCGCTGACTATTTTAACAATTTCCGGACTAATAACACAGTGCATATGAATCCTTTGGTGCATCCTATCATGCAAATTAAAATGCATTGGTTTAAGTATAAATGTAGATATTTTTCCTTGTGTCAAAGCGTAGCGAGTGAAAATAATTTTGAAATTAATGGGGGGAAAACTGACGGCATTGCTAGTGAGCCTATAAAATTTCTTGGTACTTGAATCTCAATAAAAACCAACAGTCACCTGCCGGCGCCTCGGTTGAAGACGTGGTCCTGAAATTTCTACAGCGCATCGACAAACTTAAAATTCGTGGCGAATACAAAGCCTGGATTTACTCTAGTTACATGGTATCCATTTCTACCTCACTGTACATGAATTATCGCAGGTTACTGTTGACAGATTAGAGGCCAGCGTTAATAAGTTTCTTAAGAAATGGTTCTGTTTACCTGATTCTGCTAATTAAGACATAAACTATACATTACACGTATTGCCGTCTACTGAAACCGTGCTACATTATGTTACACATAAACATTATGCATTCTGTTCTTTTTACCACGATTATCGCTCGCGTGGAAAGTTCGAAAATTTTATTAAAGATAATTATGCATAAAACTACGACGGAACAATACCACACGCTGGCGGAGTAATAAGCATATAAAGAAATCAGTAATACGCATATGCGCATAAGATATAACGCGCAACACTTAATGTATAAGCCCATGTATAAGCACACAAACCAAATTTCCTACAAGCACGTGTATATGGATTAAATAAATATTATGGACGCACGGATGGCATACAGTTTTTATACGTATACAGTGTGTACGGCGAATCAGAATAATGTACAATATAATTATTACATAGTACATTACGGTATGTAACATACAATTGCATAAATATATACTGTAATGCCCTTTGTGTTATGGGTGCGGTACCCGATTCTGTCGCCTTAGATGAGATCTTTCTGTTTCGTTAAATAATTTTGTTTTTGTTTTTTTCTAACGGAATGTGTAATTTGTACACGTATGACACCATGGTACAGCAATGAACACATATATAGTTTATAATCGCTGTATATGTTTAATAATCTGTATGTAACTGTACATTGATATAGTTAAATTTGCATGATATACGCCTTCAGAGTTCCATTATATATGAGTATTGGTGAACTGCACCGGTACCAGTAGCAGCCACCTCGGGTAACTGTGGGAGAACCACGCTAGATACCGTGGCACCCGTTTTGGCGGCAGATCACTAGCTTAGTAGCGTTGAATTCACGCGTATCGGCGACGGCCTACTAACGAAACCTGCTACATGATTTGTAATTTTAGTTTCCTGTAGTAAAGAAGAGCGCGTGGACGCAGTTTTTTTCCCTACTTGCTTCCTTTGTAGCAGAAGGGTGCCGCGTTCACGGGTCGTCCTACGGTAGATGCCAGAAAGCTTTTCACTTTTTACCTTTATTGCGTTTTTTCGGTTTTGTGTAAAGTGTACTCAACGGTGGGCCGATTCAGTAAAAGAAGTCCTAATGTCGGCTTTCCACTTTTCTCCCACATAGCACGACTAAGCAAAAATAATTGAATTTATGTTACTGTGGGTTTTTGTTGGTTTTATGACGGGACACAAAGACACAGTGCAGGGTAAAGATTCATCATATTACATATATCGCAGAAACCATTACCACGGCCCATAGTGTCCTCTATCGGAGTCTATAAACCGTGCCATTACCGTTGATTTTGTTCTTACATCGGCCCATGTTGTGGTGCAGCTGTAGATTTCCGGTATGCCTGCAGTGTTATGTATGCAGTTCGGCGCGCCTGGTGGTTGTATAAACATAGGGACCGAAATCGCAATAAAAGCTGTGTTTTTTCTGCTTTTAAAACGCGCTATCAAAAATTGAAACCAGAAGAACTAATGCCATTCCTGTCAAACACATCCTACAGTAAGTTACAACAATTACCACTAGAATTACCACAACATGGGCTATTGGTTCAAAGCTTTTAAAAAAATTACGACAGCGTTGCAGAACGTATTCTAAAAATAGTTATTGGAAAAAATTCTTCGCACCGGAAATCAAGATTCCTTCGAAAATCCAGGATAAAATGATTGATGCGATCCGCGTGTTCTTAGGTCAACCGCCCGCGTGCTCCCCAACAACGGGTATCAACGGGTATCAGCAACGGGTATCACGGCATACTCATTTGCAGGCTTTTTCGGTTTCCATGCAAAATACCCAAGAGCTATGGCAAATATTTCCAATAATACCTCCAGTACTTGGAGGATGACCCCCCAAAAGGCGAGGGTAACGGCCTCGTTGTCAGGGACAGGTACCTGCTTCTCGTCATGTTGGTCAGTAACCCGCTGGCCGGATTGTTGGTCCCGCACCTGCTGCTGGGGTGGGGGCGGCGAAGGAGTAGTGCGGGGAAGAGGTCTAGCTGCGCATAGTGCGCAAAGGCAAAGGAAACAAACAAAAAAAGGTGGAGATCCCATGGTTTGTCTGTGGCAGTAACAGACTGTGACATGCAGTAACAGACTTGGTAAGCCAGTATTTATACCAACCTGTTATAAATTTGTCTTTTTTTAATTGAAATTTGCCACTTGCTGATCGATCAGTCAAGGGCTGTTGATGTAAACAAATGACGAAAATTCGCGCGAATAATCGTGAACAATTATATGATAAATTTGACTTCAGAATACTTTACCGACACGATTAGCGCCACCGTTTCACAGTCCTATTCAGTAAACGAGCAAAAAATCCATAGAGAACACTTACTGCTTTTCTTCCAGCAATATTTCGTCCGAAGTGATTTGAAACGACCGGTTTCGATTAAAGCTACGTCGAACGGCAATGCCACAGGACGGTGACTATGCGCCGTTCGAAAATTCGGTATGTCGCCCAAATTTCGTCAAGTCGTGAGCGATATTTAAACGTCATATGAGCGGCTCATATGACGTTTAAATATCGCTCACGACTTGACGAAATTTGGGTACGCGTAGGACAGTGTGTGCAAAAGATTATATGCAAATCTTAAGAATAAGCACCTAGCAAATTTTGTCTCAAAAATCTCGGCCTTCAATACTACATATTGCGGTCTCGTTAGAGACTGTTGTGGAAATAGGATTCTGATTCCTCCCACATGTTTATAATCTGATGCTTTCTAAGCGGGCTAGATTTGTATAGCAAAACGCATAATGGCCAGCATAAGCGATAAGGCACAACGCATGATTCCAGCGCATAATACGTGCGCATAAAGCATAACGCATAAAATCTTTTTACCCGCAAGAAAAATACTGAATATTGCTTTAATTTACACATGAATATATTGCTTTGACACCACGTGTACTATTACACCTTAACCAATGGCTCACAGAGGGCGCAAATAACATTAACAAAACAAGTAAATATCTGGTTTTGTCGTGACGGAGTTCGGTCCACAGACATTACTGCTGCTCCACGTGGGACAACTGCATTACTCAAGTACAGATACTTCAGTACCAAAATGTTAACAGCACGTAATTAAAAAAGCTTATATTGCAACAATAAACTGTTTTACAAAATGTTCATTGGTTCACATTAAACTATGGCATTGCGGTTTTGTCGTTACTGATAATAATAATTGATCCATTGTATTTAAAAACAATCATCTGCTGTATAAATTTTCTCGAAAAATTTTGTCTAGATTTTAGATCGATTTCGAAATGTTGGAAAAGTACTCCTAACAGATGGCATCCGTATATATCAACCTTGGTGGTATTTTGGTGTTAGACTAACACCAAAAATTTTAAGATTTGTGCCCTCAATTAGTGCTTTTAATCAGAGGTTTTTCGCAGCGAGGGTCAGCGCAGCGCGAGAAATTTGGAATTAATACCAGGAAAACTGCGCGAAGCGGAGCAATTTTTACGATTTTCGCCTTTGATTCGTACCTTTTTTCGGAGTTTTTTCGCAGCGAGGGTCCGCGCAGAGCGCTAAAAATTATATCTAGCAAACTATATCTAGCATAAAAACCAAAACCAGATATTTACTTGTTTTGTTAATGTTATTTGCGCACTCTGTGAGCCATTGGTTAAGGTGTAATAGTACACGTGGTGTCAAAGCAATATATTCATGTGTAAATTAAAGCAATATTCAGTATTTTTCTTGCGGGTAAAAAGATTTTATGCGTTATGCTTTATGCGCACGTATTATGCGCTGGAATCATGCGTTGTGCCTTATCGCTTATGCTGGCCATTATGCGTTTTGCTATACATACCTATCCTTCTAAGCGAGGACGATGTACTGTGCGAACGAAGTGACGAAAGCGTTATTATTACAGCAAAGAGCTGCCGCTTGCTGGTAGTTAATTACTACCAGCAAGCGGCTGCTCTTATAAGTGAACAATTGCGCTTTTAACCCTAAACAATTTGATATCTATTTTTCCTGATAAGTTTTTCGCTTGTTTACCATTATTTTGCGTTGTTTGGTTTCATGTAAGACTGTACATAGTTATTAATAAGCCGATGTAACATATATCATGATGTCAGACTGTTCCGGCTTTCCAATTATTCCCACATAGTCTGATTAAATAAAAAATTGATGAGGATCTCTTTTTGATTCTTGCTTTTTGTTTTTTCTTAATTTTAAAGTGGGTTGTTTATTGGTTTTATGCCGGAACACTAATCAATCGTGTTTAATACATATATTTTCGTGTACTATATGCTTATCGTAATAATAAAAGTGTATATGCTGCATATATACAGTTAGTATAACTTAGTAAGCACACGAACATCGGCCCAGTTTTAGTGCAGCACAGTTAAATCGGAATATTGTTGTGAATTTTACAGGCCTGCGCGCCTGTTGTTGTTGTTATTATGGCAATATGGCAATTTAACCCTATAAAGGCCGCCCGGGCAAATTCGGCCCGGTGCAATTGTAAAAAAATTCCTGTTCGCAGGCCATATGAACTTTCCGTCCGTATTTGTCCCGAATGCCTCTACTAGGTACGAGTAGTCATACAATTACATTTGTCAAATATCTGCGCTAATATGCAAGCGGAAGTACATTCCCGATGCGGGCAAAATCAGCCCGCGGTTTTCCCACATCAGGAAAGGTCATCATATTGCAAGTCACACGCATCCAAAAAATTTCAAATAATTTAGGGTAACTGCGTAATGTCGTCTGAAGTAATTGCCATGCAAAGAACGTTCGAATGCGAGCGGCGAGCAAAACAATGGACACGGAACTGCGATTGGTGTCACATCCGTGTTTTGCCCAATTTGTGGTTCTCTTTCTCGTAAAAGATAAGAGTACAGAGAGACACTGCGGCTGTACCAGGTTTCATGCATACACAGTCAGACTGTATGCATGCAGCCGTGACAACTCTACACTTTACAGCTTCCTCATTTATGTGATATTTGACAACGATAAGTACATACGGGTGTATTTTTTCAAAATCAATGAGTATAGATTTTATTTTAAACTCTGGCCATCCTTGGATCTGTGTGTTTATGTACCTGTTTAGGTGCGTTAACATACGTGTTTTTTGTCAGGTGTAACCATGTACATCTTTTATGTTTGCTTAATGCTTTTGGCATTCTGTATTTCTCTTGTTCTAAACTTCCAATTTTCTTCAGTTAATTATTTGGGCTGGATATGCATCCAAAGCGTGTGTCTGTACTTCGATGTAGTTTATTGGATTATCTTTACAAACAAGTAAGCAATTTCCTATGTCATACATGTGACATACACTAGCATAATACGCCACGTATATCAACAAAATCTCCGGATTCCGATGACTATAAGGCAATTTTTATTTTGGTACTACTATAAATGGTAAAAAGTTATGTTCTTACAACTGTTGATGTGTTATCTGGCGTAACAAGGCGGTCTGGGAGAACCTGGCCAAAATCGTAAACCTGCAGCAGAACCATGTTCAAAGGGCTGCATTAGGTGACACCGCCGGTCGTGAGACCACCTCCGCAAGCCAATTTCACGCTTGAAAAGATTTCTCTACCGGCAAGTCCAACCAAAACGCTTAAGCCGCCAAAAACGGCACACCGACTTAATATCGACGTCCTTTTTATCGCCGATAAAATGTAGAGGACAATCGATCGAAGTAGCTATTCCATTGACTAACTAATTACCGAATAACGTTTGAAAGAATAGGCTATAGATAGATTCGGAAAACGTCGCCGACAATTAAAGACAGACAAACGACTTCCATGCCAAATTCACGAAATATCTAAAACAGCCGACCGACATTTCAAAAAGAACTGGAACACTTTTTTTTGCTGTTTGCATTGTGCGAGAGTACTAATGTCGTGATTGATTCTTTCCTGTGTTAATATTGCGAAACGCATTGGTAATATTTTTTATCGACAATGTTGTTAACACTTTCCACATCAAACCAACGCAACTCTATGTATGACTGATCGTCGCCGTTTAGAAACAGCTAGCATATATTTCGAAAACAGTACCACCAACGTAAAAATACACTTTGATGCAGTCAAGACTTCATGCTTCGCTACAAGAAGGTAAGCATATCATCAGAAACAGTGCGGCAGCAAAGTATTATGTCGAATATCTGCACATTGAGACGGAATATCTACACTGCATTCGTACAGAAAGTCACACTTGAAGGTTCAGGTTACAGGAAATTGCCCGCAGGTATTCAGTTGCGCTGTTTTGCAGACTATAGCTGTCTGCGACCTTGGACAGCTGGTCCGTAATCTTCTGATACTTGCGTCTCTGTTTGGGAGGATTTTGCCCAACGGATAACTTGGCAATGGTGACTTCATGGCGGCTCTGCTCACGCTTCAGTTTGTCGAAGAACGCGTAAACGGTTGGATGGTGGCAGCCAATAGTTCTTGCAAAAGCCAGATGCCAAGCCTCCAGTTTGTTGTTTGTGCGGTGTATGCCCGCCTGCAGGCGAGCATGACAGTTCCAAAATGACGGACAGAACAGCGGGCGCTTGCGGACTCCGTTTCGGCCCATCTCTCCAATGTAAGTTTTCTCGAAATAACCGATCAGCTCGCCATCAGCATCAAGCGTTAGACCTGGCATCTGAAGCAGCGCTTGCCAGGCCACTTCAATGTCACCAATTGGAACAAAAGCAAGAGCGGCAAGCATTTTGCAGTGAGTTCGGAACGCCAGGTCATCTCCGTACCGTTTTGCCAATCCCAGCTCCTGAATTTTTCGGTAGATGCTCTGGCCAAGGTGGAAGGTGCAACCTGTAGAAAACGTTTATTAAGCTCTTATCAAGAGATAATACTCAACAATTCACTCTTAATTACTACGAGTACTGTTTCACACATATTACTGCGTGACATATCTCACAAAACAGAAAACGTAGAGACGACTGTTTGACCTTTGTGAAGAAGATGGTTATGGCTAGAAAGATCCATCAATGCAACAGCGTGCACGTTTGCTCAAACTGACCTTGAATCTGAGCGGATTTGAAGACCTTTTTGAAAGCTATCATAGCAGCCTGCTCGAAATCCAGTATCATGTACTTCGGACCAACGGTGCTGCGCGAGATTCCACCCGGAAGTGCCCTTATCTTGGCCTCGATGCACTGAAACGCACGCTCGTAGGTGGCAGCTGCTTTGTTTGGAAGGAGGAAGTACGCCAATGGGATGACGGCACCGGTGACATCCCCGTGGACAGTGTAGACTTGAGTAAAAGGCGCCGGAGTAACTTTGAAGGTCCCGTCAGCCATCCACACCTCACATTCAGCCAAACGGCGGATGTTTTCTTCCGTTGCGAACCCGACGATTCGGTGGATGTCATCCTTTCCTGAGTCCATCAGAAGAAATCGGTCACCACGCAGAGACGTTGTATCGTACCTGCAGCGATTTAGAATGTCAGCATTGTAGTCTGCCTAGTCATTAGCAATTTGCCACTGCACTACAGTGTTGCATTTACAGAGAACACAACAGGTTGAACGAACAACATACAATGTCGCGTATCGTCAACTGAACAATAATTGAGTTATTTCAAATGCAATGTTAACGCACTGTCATCTTATGCGAGATTTATGTTCCATGTAATTACTAAACTACACTCAAGCGCTGACCAGTCTTACCGTTCAGTGTCGATATCGGCCAGTGTACTCGGGCGTGCAAGTGGGACACTGTTGGCTTTGCGGGTTCGCTCCACTGTTCTTTGTAATGCAGAATACGATGGCACCAGTATTCCCGCTTCCAGAGGAATGTTTTGAAGCACCGTATCAGTAATCTGCCGCGGTGTTTCCACAGTATCAGCCGCGCGACGCTTGATCTCCATTTTGGCGCAGTGGACGATGACTTCTCCTCGATCTGCCGGATGGCAGTGGGATTTCGCCAGTTTGGTGACCTTTCCATCACGGATCTGGAGACGGCCGTTGCAGTATGTTTCCCTGCATTTCCAGTGCTCCGTAGGTCCACCCTTTTCCTTTCTGTACATGTAGTTATCATGGATGGCCATTGGCTTTCCATGGCTCGTTGTTGTCCAAGTCAAGGGCAAATCGGTCGCTTCCATGTTACACCTTTCTGCTCGGTACACACAGTAGAGACTGCTCGCGAAGAAGGTAAATATGGAAACCTTACTGATCCAAATCCACGATAGAAAAACCAAAAAAGCCACGTTCAGGAAAAAATTGTAACCGACAGTACTACAGTGAGCCTGCACTCCTCTTTTATACCCACAGATTATGGCAGAAGTTTACCCTTTCATGATCGGGACAATCCGTACGTCCTCTCAGCAGTGCAGCACACCAATTAGAAGCGCACTCAGACACTCAACACACGCCCTTTGAAGGTTACGGCATTGTAGCTACTTCGTGAAAGCGCGAAAATTCTGGCTTGGCCACTGCCTACTGGGCAGCCAAAGATAAAAGGCTTTTCTGCTGGCTGTGTTGCAGAGCCAATTTATCCTTTCCCGCTCGCTTCAAACAATGATTTAGAGAGGTCAACTGTAACGCCTGCATTCTAACAATGCATGGGTTCAAAGTATAAACTGTAGGGGATATGCGGCGCATTGACTGCGGTCCTTAATGACACAACTATCCCATAAAGCGTAGAGGATAAACTAGAAACTAAGAGAAACCAAATAAAATTATCTTCACGAGTTTTTCTTGTTAATTCATTGATGTAGGGTTATTCCAAATTTGTAATTGGGTGCGTTCTCGACAATAGAACAGGTGTCAGCATAATCACGATTATCGTTTCCATATAATTTTAAGGCGTTCGAAAACGTTAATGTTAAGTTTGGAAATAAATATATCGCACGTTAACGTTAAGGGATAAAATGTCAAATGTAGCGCAGCTGTATAATCGGAACTGGAATGTCGGCATCGTTTTTGATTCGACAGCCGGGTCACGCTGATTATTGCACGGTTGATTGTTTTTCGAGTAAACGCGGTCAAAACAAAATCGGGCCACCAGTTGTTAGTCGACCATTAAAGGTCATCGATACATTGTTTGCACATGATTTATCGGGAAACCGATTGGAAAAGTACAGATTGTCGTGATGCGATAAGGGCACACCGACTTAATATCGACGTCCTTTTTATCGCCGATAAAATGTAGAGGACTATCGATCGAAGTAGCTATTCCATTGACTAACTAATTACCGAATAACGTTTGAAAGAATAGGCTATAGATAGATTCGGAAAACGTCGCCGACAATTAAAGACAGACAAACGACTTCCATGCCAAATTCACGAAATATCTAAAACAGCCGACCGACATTTCAAAAAGAACTGGAACACTTTTTTTTGCTGTTTGCATTGTGCGAGAGTACTAATGTCGTGATTGATTCTTTCCTGTGTTAATATTGCGAAACGCATTGGTAATATTTTTTATCGACAATGTTGTTAACACTTTCCACATCAAACCAACGCAACTCTATGTATGACTGATCGTCGCCGTTTAGAAACAGCTAGCATATATTTCGAAAACAGTACCACCAACGTAAAAATACACTTTGATGCAGTCAAGACTTCATGCTTCGCTACAAGAAGGTAAGCATATCATCAGAAACAGTGCGGCAGCAAAGTATTATGTCGAATATCTGCACATTGAGACGGAATATCTACACTGCATTCGTACAGAAAGTCACACTTGAAGGTTCAGGTTACAGGAAATTGCCCGCAGGTATTCAGTTGCGCTGTTTTGCAGACTATAGCTGTCTGCGACCTTGGACAGCTGGTCCGTAATCTTCTGATACTTGCGTCTCTGTTTGGGAGGATTTTGCCCAACGGATAACTTGGCAATGGTGACTTCATGGCGGCTCTGCTCACGCTTCAGTTTGTCGAAGAACGCGTAAACGGTTGGATGGTGGCAGCCAATAGTTCTTGCAAAAGCCAGATGCCAAGCCTCCAGTTTGTTGTTTGTGCGGTGTATGCCCGCCTGCAGGCGAGCATGACAGTTCCAAAATGACGGACAGAACAGCGGGCGCTTGCGGACTCCGTTTCGGCCCATCTCTCCAATGTAAGTTTTCTCGAAATAACCGATCAGCTCGCCATCAGCATCAAGCGTTAGACCTGGCATCTGAAGCAGCGCTTGCCAGGCCACTTCAATGTCACCAATTGGAACAAAAGCAAGAGCGGCAAGCATTTTGCAGTGAGTTCGGAACGCCAGGTCATCTCCGTACCGTTTTGCCAATCCCAGCTCCTGAATTTTTCGGTAGATGCTCTGGCCAAGGTGGAAGGTGCAACCTGTAGAAAACGTTTATTAAGCTCTTATCAAGAGATAATACTCAACAATTCACTCTTAATTACTACGAGTACTGTTTCACACATATTACTGCGTGACATATCTCACAAAACAGAAAACGTAGAGACGACTGTTTGACCTTTGTGAAGAAGATGGTTATGGCTAGAAAGATCCATCAATGCAACAGCGTGCACGTTTGCTCAAACTGACCTTGAATCTGAGCGGATTTGAAGACCTTTTTGAAAGCTATCATAGCAGCCTGCTCGAAATCCAGTATCATGTACTTCGGACCAACGGTGCTGCGCGAGATTCCACCCGGAAGTGCCCTTATCTTGGCCTCGATGCACTGAAACGCACGCTCGTAGGTGGCAGCTGCTTTGTTTGGAAGGAGGAAGTACGCCAATGGGATGACGGCACCGGTGACATCCCCGTGGACAGTGTAGACTTGAGTAAAAGGCGCCGGAGTAACTTTGAAGGTCCCGTCAGCCATCCACACCTCACATTCAGCCAAACGGCGGATGTTTTCTTCCGTTGCGAACCCGACGATTCGGTGGATGTCATCCTTTCCTGAGTCCATCAGAAGAAATCGGTCACCACGCAGAGACGTTGTATCGTACCTGCAGCGATTTAGAATGTCAGCATTGTAGTCTGCCTAGTCATTAGCAATTTGCCACTGCACTACAGTGTTGCATTTACAGAGAACACAACAGGTTGAACGAACAACATACAATGTCGCGTATCGTCAACTGAACAATAATTGAGTTATTTCAAATGCAATGTTAACGCACTGTCATCTTATGCGAGATTTATGTTCCATGTAATTACTAAACTACACTCAAGCGCTGACCAGTCTTACCGTTCAGTGTCGATATCGGCCAGTGTACTCGGGCGTGCAAGTGGGACACTGTTGGCTTTGCGGGTTCGCTCCACTGTTCTTTGTAATGCAGAATACGATGGCACCAGTATTCCCGCTTCCAGAGGAATGTTTTGAAGCACCGTATCAGTAATCTGCCGCGGTGTTTCCACAGTATCAGCCGCGCGACGCTTGATCTCCATTTTGGCGCAGTGGACGATGACTTCTCCTCGATCTGCCGGATGGCAGTGGGATTTCGCCAGTTTGGTGACCTTTCCATCACGGATCTGGAGACGGCCGTTGCAGTATGTTTCCCTGCATTTCCAGTGCTCCGTAGGTCCACCCTTTTCCTTTCTGTACATGTAGTTATCATGGATGGCCATTGGCTTTCCATGGCTCGTTGTTGTCCAAGTCAAGGGCAAATCGGTCGCTTCCATGTTACACCTTTCTGCTCGGTACACACAGTAGAGACTGCTCGCGAAGAAGGTAAATATGGAAACCTTACTGATCCAAATCCACGATAGAAAAACCAAAAAAGCCACGTTCAGGAAAAAATTGTAACCGACAGTACTACAGTGAGCCTGCACTCCTCTTTTATACCCACAGATTATGGCAGAAGTTTACCCTTTCATGATCGGGACAATCCGTACGTCCTCTCAGCAGTGCAGCACACCAATTAGAAGCGCACTCAGACACTCAACACACGCCCTTTGAAGGTTACGGCATTGTAGCTACTTCGTGAAAGCGCGAAAATTCTGGCTTGGCCACTGCCTACTGGGCAGCCAAAGATAAAAGGCTTTTCTGCTGGCTGTGTTGCAGAGCCAATTTATCCTTTCCCGCTCGCTTCAAACAATGATTTAGAGAGGTCAACTGTAACGCCTGCATTCTAACAATGCATGGGTTCAAAGTATAAACTGTAGGGGATATGCGGCGCATTGACTGCGGTCCTTAATGACACAACTATCCCATAAAGCGTAGAGGATAAACTAGAAACTAAGAGAAACCAAATAAAATTATCTTCACGAGTTTTTCTTGTTAATTCATTGATGTAGGGTTATTCCAAATTTGTAATTGGGTGCGTTCTCGACAATAGAACAGGTGTCAGCATAATCACGATTATCGTTTCCATATAATTTTAAGGCGTTCGAAAACGTTAATGTTAAGTTTGGAAATAAATATATCGCACGTTAACGTTAAGGGATAAAATGTCAAATGTAGCGCAGCTGTATAATCGGAACTGGAATGTCGGCATCGTTTTTGATTCGACAGCCGGGTCACGCTGATTATTGCACGGTTGATTGTTTTTCGAGTAAACGCGGTCAAAACAAAATCGGGCCACCAGTTGTTAGTCGACCATTAAAGGTCATCGATACATTGTTTGCACATGATTTATCGGGAAACCGATTGGAAAAGTACAGATTGTCGTGATGCGATGTAGACCATATATAACGGGAGATGTGAGCAGGATGTGAACAGCAGAACATCGCTGGGATCATCTTGCTAGTTTAGCAATAGATTCTGA
>JAQGAU010001372.1:0-19598 GCA_034698045.1 Paramacrobiotus richtersi | reverse complement strand
TGTTTTTACGCGATGATTAAATATCTAATCAAACAGCAATTCCGCTGAGCCGGCATAAACTCACCTGGCTAGCTACCCGTTCTACTCACCGTTCCCGTCGCGCTCTCGAAATACACATCGTGTGAGTTTTTACAAGGTTAATCAGTTGCATAACTTCCCTGACGTTGGGATAATTTATCCAACCATTTTCCGACTTTTTGTCAACATTATATTTTTATAATGGCGGCCGTATCGATGTCCCAAGGAGCTAATAACTATCGCGCTTCACCGTATATCAGGAAAAACTTACGGTTGAATTCCCTCCGTCCCAACCGTGTATCAGTAGCGGACTTCAACAATGGGGATCCGCGCGCCGAGGATGATGAAACGATCACAATCAATGTTAGCGGATTCCGCTACGAAACCCGACTATCCACTTTGTCCCGTTTTCCCGAGACTTTATTAGGGAATTCACTACGACGTTCCGTGTTCTATGATTCCGTTCGGAAGGAGTATTTCTTTGACCGGAATCGGAAGGTGTTTGGTTCCGTGTTGGAATTCTACCAGACCGGCATTCTCCGCCGTCCGGAGAGTGTCCCGCTTCACCGGTTTGTCTCCGAAGTCCTGTTCTACGACCTAGGGGTGAAAGTCTTAAAGGAGCTGTTGGAAGTCGAGGAGATGCTGGACGAACCGTCCCTTGTCCCGACCAACAATTTCCAACGGAAATTATGGCTGGTCCTGGAAGTTCCCGGTAGTTCCGCTATCGCCCAGATCCTGGCGGCAATCAATATCATCATCGTGTTTGTGGCGCTGAGTAATTTCTGTATCCAAACACTTCCCCGATATAACACGGATGTCCCGGTGAACGGAACCGGAACAACCGAGAACAATGTGACGAGCGTCTCCGGTAACAGTCGCACCAGTAGTACCGTCTTTTTCGTCGTGGAAACAATCTGCAGTGTCTACTTTACCCTGGATCTTACAGCACGCTTCGTTGCCAGTCCCATGAAGAAGTACTTTTTATTCCAGTTCACCAACTTTGTCGACTTGGTCTCGGTTATTCCTTATTTTGTCGATCTGCTACTGCCGGAAATGACGACAATTAGTGGGACATCATTACGGGCGGAGAAGGTCGATTTCTTTCTGATACTACGCGTATTCCGGTTGTTGCAGATCTTCCGTATATTGAAGTTGAGTCGCTACTCGGATGGGCTGCAGATTTTATGGTTGACGGCCAAATCGGCACGACAGGAATTGAGTGTGCTGTTTTTATTGACCGGGATTGGAATGACACTGTCCAGTGCCGCTGTGTATTATGCGGAGCAGGGCTATCCGGATAGTGATTTTCCCAGTATTCCTCATGCGTTCTGGTGGGCGGTTATCACGTGGACAGCGGTGGGGTGGGTGAAGAGTAGTTCTCTGCATTTTTACAGGCTCATCTTACTTTAATATTCTCACTCTGCTTAGGAAGTGAATCTTTGAAATAGCAGAGAGATGTCAGTTGTGTGACTTGCCAGACGTGCAGTTGCCTTTCTGTGCAAGTGTATTATCCCTTTTAGGTATGGGGATATGGTGCCGAAGAGACCGGTTGGGAAAATTGTGGGGGGAGTTTGTTGTACGTGCGGAGTTGTCTGTCTGGCGTTTATTGTTCCGGTGGTTGTTGCGCATTTTGAGTACTACTTTCATCGTAAGTTGATAAGTCATATTACGTGTGTACAATATTCTTATCTACACATGCCAGCAATGGCATATGGTGCTGTTGCGCTCAACGTACAGTGAGAATAATTATTGTGCATGTGCACTCTATAACACACACACATTTGTAAATTACTTTACATTGAGTTTACAATTACAGTACTATTCTCGCTCTGGTTAGGGAATACGTAGTTCTTTCAAAGCAGAGAATGTTGTAAGGTGTATAATTTTATGATATTAGATATTATTCACAGATGTTATGGTTTACGTACGTATGGTCAAGTATGTTTTTTCGTACCTTTTAGGTGGGAAAGAAATTCAGAAATTGCGGGAAGTACTAGCCGGTGCCGGCTACAAAGAGCTGGCCGATCCCACATTCGTATGCTTTACGTCCAAGGATAAGCGCTCAACATCCATTTCCCTTGCAGACCTAACCGTATATCATAAGGACAAGGATGCGCACCCCACCGGGCTACATAAACGGCGGACGGCCATAAATGTTGTGGACTGCGATACAGGAGAGCGCACTACGGTTTTGGAAACTGATATGTGAATGTTTTGTTTTACCTATTACGGATGACTCTATCGTTCAAAAACCGCTGACAGTGTATATATAGTATTTCATTCTGGGACTAGTTTCGTGCATAAATGGGAAAATTATGTAGGCATTAAACCAGTTACGTTTGTGTGATGTAACAACCGTAATTACTGTACAATATTATCCTGCAAGTCAGTAGTCGATGTTCGCTTCTCGAACACAGGTGATGACAATTATCGTTGTCATCGTTGGATAAAACAAAAAGTCTTGGAACTGTTGGAAGAATCTGATACCGTTCTCGTTTTGTCACTATGTAAACGAAACATGGTCAGATTTGTTTTGTTTTTACAGAATATATGTTCACGATCGTTTGAATCGTTAATACTTGGTATTTGCCTGTGAATCACCACCGACTACGGAAATCATTTTTCCCATGTGTGTGATTTGTACGTTGCATACACGTGCGAACTGCGAAGGAGCTGCATACACGTGCGAACTGCGAAGGAGCCTAGTGCAAGGAGTATAACTGTTTTTATCTTGGTATGGAGATACAAAAGCGTTTGATTAGTTTTAATCCATTTCAATCCCTCGCGCTGGCTGAACGATCGGTAAATCAAATAAACAGCAACACGAGCAAACAAAGGAAAACAACACATGACTGATCTAGCGTAAAAACGCATTAAACGCTGCACTTCCGGAAATTTCCCTTATCTCTTGCACGTGGCACAGGTTCTTATGCTTAGGCCATTATCAAGGCCATGATATATTTGATTATCCATAGAAATCTTTACATATCACGGTTTATTCTGTAGTTCATCAATGTGTTATCGCAAGCAACATTGTTTCACCGATAAAAAGAAGAATGCAACAATTTGAGACATTTTCCCAGGGATCTTCATAACAGCAACGTTCATGTGCTAGCTGTTGTTTGGCTAGTAGTGAATGTTAATATTTTCGCTTGAACTGGGTTTTTACGGAAGCTGACCGACGTTTGTACCGTAGGCTAGCGTCAGCTTTCTGTCAAAAATGACCCAAGACCAGAGGGTTCATTCGTGTTTCGTTGTCCACGTTCTGGCGATCTTTATCGCCTGTTCAGTGATTAGCCCGAGCTGGGGCATTTTGGTTCCAAATCATGTAGCGAAAAATGTTGCTGATCTTCCAGTTTCCCAAGAAAGCCGACCATGCGACAGGTAATCAGAAACAAGTACTTCATAAAACTGTAGACAACTTTTTTATTGTGCGTTTTCGAAAACATCAAAAACAGCGTTACCGTAAGAAAAGTCTTAGCGAAATCCCGGACTTGTATGCCTTTGCCATTTTCCGCATATTTTGTGATTTTATGACAGATTGCCCTGATTTGCCATCAAAAGTGACATATTTCTCAATGTTTTAGTCCAATTTTCTGTCATGGTGATTTATTGAGGACAGTTCAGATGATGAGGATATTCAACGATTCCAAATCATTTGTTGACCTACCATTGCGTTATCCAGTGGAGAAGACCTTAGCTGATTTTGCCGCACTAGGCCAGCCAACCAAATTAAACTACACCATTGTGAAAGATTTTGTGGATGCTTATTTTGATCCACTGGACAGTGATCTGTTAGTGCATACCCCGGCCGATTTCAAAAACGTCACCGCTGGTGGACTGCCATTTGCTGCCAATATCAGTGATGTGTTGTTGAAAGATTTCGCTGTCAGACTGCATAATAAGTGGAACGATCTGGGCCGTACTGTAAGTAAAAAATTACTTAAAATAATTCAAAATTTGACACAGAACTTTCAGTTGTGATATGTTATTGTGCCTCTAATTATGAACAAATCACTTTATATGTACTATAAGTGTACATAACAGTTAACACATATGTTTTCTGCAATACCTGAACACGCAGACGTTTAGCTTTTTGTGCATTTTATGTTTTTGATACATTTTTAACGGTTATGCTATCATTTAATGTAAACATGTGTATGCCAGCAATATTTTATCACATTTGATTATTTCGGTTTACATGATTACGTCTCTGTGTTCTCGGCACAGATATCTTCCCATGCAACGCAATATCCAGAACAGCACTCGATCATTCCCGTACCGAATCCCTTCATTGTTCCAGGCGGACGATATGATGAGATTTATTACTGGGATTCATACTGGACATTCGAAGGGCTCTTGGCATCTAACATGCCAGCCACCGTCAAAGGAATGCTACAAAATTTCGCCGACATGATTAATAAGTACGTTGTAGTTCTACTGTTTACAGCTCCTGCAGCATACTGTATGATCCATGCATAACACGTTAACAACCGAGTTGATTTGTGGTAGGTTCGGATACATTTTGAACGGAAACCGTGTCTACTACAGCAAACGATCACAGCCACCATTTTTCGCTCTAATGGTGCAGCTGTATTTTGACCACTATAATGTGGACAAAGTCGAGGCTGCGCAGTTGGTCAAGGATCTCCTGCCGGCGATCGAGAAGGAGCATAGGTTTTGGATGTCCCAACGGGCTATGGACGTAACGGTTAACGGACGGACATACAAACTGAACATCTACAGAGGAGACATTACACATCCGCGACCGGAATCGTACTATGAAGACCATGAGACTGGGCAGAAATATCTGGCAGCCAATAACAAAACTGGTACCTTACATTAGCCATTCTGTACAGCTGCACTTTAACAGTCATTTCATAAGGTGTACAGAAACACTGTTTTTCGATTAGATCCGAGCTTTGTGTTCACGAATATTGCCGCAGCGGCCGAAAGCGGATGGGACTTTTCTACGCGCTGGCTAGACCGGCGCGACGCGGAATTCCACACTATTCGAACGGAAACCATTATTCCTGTCGATCTTAACGCCATTCTCTGTGCGCAGGAGAACATTTTATCTCGATTCTACAGAATCACGGGTACCATCTTTCTGTTAGCAACAAACCACACCCTTCCGTTGTAGCACTAATCCTACGACTTTTTAGGAGAACATGCTAATGCGGAAAAGTACAGTGCGTTAGCGTTAGACCGTGCCGAGGCTATTGAAGCAGTATTCTGGAGTGAAACCCGAGGCGTGTGGCTCGATTACGATACTGTATACAACCGGCAGTTGGAGAACTTTTATCTGAGTGGGATTGTACCGATTTTTGCACAGTGCAGTGGACGCAACCATGTGGACAAGGTGAACGTTACCAGCACGGAACGCCTGACAAAAGTGTTAAACTCGGCAGACGTAAGCCCGGTTCCCGTTTTTGGTCATGATTGTCTGCGGGAAGATTCACCTTGGAAGTCTGTAGGTTAAAGCCATTACGGCATTTTCCGGAGGATTTCCTTGCTCGCTGTATCAGTCCCCAACTAACTGCTGTCAGTGGGACTTACCCAATGCCTGGGCACCTTTACAGCTCATGCTAATCGAAGGTACAGCATGCGCATTGTAAACTGCTCCAAAAATTATATTTGCACATTTCATCATTATGACTTACTCTAGGTTTTGCGCACAATGAACACTTTCGAGATCAAGCGATCAAATGGGCCCAGACATGGGTTAGTGCGGTTTACAAGGGCGAGCAGAGCTACGGACGATTCTATGAAAAGGTGACCTTTGAAATTATTCGGCAATTTTTCAGCTTCTCTTGTTAACTGTTGTTCATTAAGTGTCAACAAACTACATCTTTAAAACGCTGGCGACGTGCGTAGAGAGACTATCTGAAATGAAACTTGTGCTTTACAGTATCACGCAGATCATCCCGGTGAATATGGATACGGTGGAGAATACGTTGTGCAAGAGGGATTTGGCTGGACCAATGGCGGTGTGTTGCGCTTACTCGAGATGTTCCCTAAGGAGTTACGAGTCGCATCAGGAGCGACACAGACGACCACGTTTTCCTTACTCGGCTTTTTGTTGCTAGCTGCCTTTAGATGTGTTATGAGTTAGTGCAGAGTTCATATGGGTATCTGTGATATACTGCTAATTCCACGCTAGTCTTCTAACCTGACCATATTCGGCTGGTCAAAACAACCTCAAGTTGATACTGTGTTTATACAAGCCCTGTAAAGTACTTCTAAACTATTAGCAGCCGAAACGTTTTGGAGAATTACGGAGAAATTTGCAAAACAAGTGACAAGCTCGTTATGGAGGTTCGTAAGGTTGCTGACGAGTTGCGGTCTGCGTTTAATCACCATTCAACAGCAATTACGATGAAGAATTCATAACTGTAAAAAGATTTTGATCCGCTGATCTGCAATTTTATCACGGCGGATTGTCAGAAATCCGGCGAAGTGATTTTACTGTTAAGTGTTTTCCATTCAACACCGCTGTGCGGGATTGCCTTGTATCAACATACATCCGTGCCCCCGTCCGCACATTTGATCGGTTTGCTTTTTTTTACTTACAACTATTCTGCTGGAAACTTGATCTGTGGCCACAAAACTGTAGTCTGCCCGTTTTTACACGTACAGGAAATCACACGACAAAGTACACATATTCCCAGGAGCTGACATTTCATCCGGTAATTCGAGCTGTAAACTGACTTATCCGAAAAATGTTGTAGTTTCATGTACTTATCCTTATATGTACAGCACAGGGACAGATACCGACAGCTGAACAACAGGATTTGCTGATGCATACTGACATGCAGGTGGTCTCGTTACGGTTGCAGTTTGGGGATTAGTTACAAAGTTGAATGACGCTTCGCATTACCTTGTCACTGAAACGCTATTTTCAGTACAATATCTGTCTGTCATAAGTATTCCCGGTGGTTATTAGTCAATCATCTAGAAACATTTCATATTCCGACTATCGGATCGTAATCACCGATAAAATTCATGGAACGAATGAAGCTATATGAAACCTGTGCAGCTTTGTCACTGAATACGTGTACAAAGACGAATTCTGATTCCATATCTGACAGCAGCGAACGTAACCAGTCGCTGCTCACTATCAGTGTGTCCGAAAATCCGCCGTGGAATTTTGAAAGTCCACCTGGTTCCGGCTGCTTTTGCGGTGTATCCATTACACTTTTGGCCATCATCGCTGAAAAGCTAGGATTCCGGTGAGTATGCAAGAGTCAGTGCGTGTAGTTACTCTTATGCAAGGTCTTATAACGCGCATCCTGTTCGCAACAGGAACGTAGGTACCTTCAAGAAGGTTTGAGTAAATATTTCAGAACTCTGCTGTAGCACGTTTTACCACCGAGCTCCGCGTCCTGCTACGAATAGGCTGTTTGCTCCAAATGTTAAGCGTTCTGAGTTCTGCATGTTGCAGCTGAGATGTTCGCATAATCGCCTGCGCTGCATCCGTTTGCAACTATCAGGCTCGAGTTTTTCGGATCCTGCAGTAAAATTATAATTAAAATGGTTGATGCTGCATTACTTCCTTCAGGTATACGCTGTTCCCAGCCAATACGTTACTGGCAAAGTACACCACGTCGGATGGTACAAAGTACGAAGGGGCGCCGGCTGACCTATTGTCGGGAACCGTTTCTATGAGCATGTGTCCACTAGCCGTAACCACACCTCGTATCCGCCATTTTGAGTTGGTATACGGTTACTGGCCGCGAGTATACCACATCGCTGTTCACAGTCGCTGGTTTGCCACATCTAATGTGTTGGCCGGTGGTATTCTCCACGGGTTATTCTACAGCGGGTTGACTGGAACATTGCATATTTTATCAACGGCCGGAGCAGTAGCACTTTGCACACTAGTTTTCGTTCGCATAAGGACGCAAAAACCGCTGGTCGGCACCGTGTTCAGGAAGATGCGGCGTGTTGCGAGGATGACTTTACAAGCGCTGTACATGATTGTGGCCAGTTTCTTTGGTCAAGGTGGGTCGGCAAATGTGCGATAACATTCACGCCCGTAAAACTAAAACTTACTGTTTGTAGTTGATATTGAAATTCCGCACAGCTTGTTTGGAGTCCGACTGATGGTTTTTCAGTGGCTCTTGTGTTTGTACTTTGTCTTTTGTGTGATGAATGCCAAAGCCAGCTCCAGTTTAGCGGTTGGATCATCGCAGATCCCACCGTTTCGAACAGCGGGTGGTTATGTTCGGTCAGGTTTTGATCCGTTATTTCAGATGAAAAGTGCGCCTACTGAATTCATGGTGAGTGCGAATACCGTCTGTGCGCTTGCTTGTATAAGCCACCATGCGCTCGGTATTGGTAAGTCTTGAATAAACAAATTCATTAGTGTAGACTTGTGTGGACAGATACTACGATTTCTACAGAAAGAACTACTGGTACCCTACTGTGGAAAAAACCATATTTATATGAACCTTCCGAAGAAGTTTCGCATCACCTTATCTTTCTGAAAAGAATAACAAGAAAAGCGCTCCACTCTCAGGGCAAAAACTCACGCCCAAGGAAATACAGATTTGAACAAACTTACTGAATAGAAACACTATAAAATGACTAAGAAACTTAAAACTGAACTTCCATGGCGTCTTTTGTCTTTAGAACAGCGCGGCTTTTAGACCGCTTGTCCCCAGGATAAGGCAGTACGATGCCGGCGGGTCATTACCGGTGTTCCTTGCCTATGCCGCATCCCTCTCGCAAAACGAAAAGGTGGCTATTTTAAGTTTGGATGAAACGCCATTGTTCTACAAATCTGGATTCAAAGTCGCTATTCCATCCCAGTTTTACAACCATATAACAATATACCAACTGAGACGAGGGTCACCAATGGGACCACGCCTGGATGACATGTAAAAAAGCATTTATTTTCATTTGACAGCTTAGTAATTAGGTAATTAAAGGACGCTAGTCATGACACATAGGATAAAGCGTTTAGGCACCAGTCCTTCGGAATTATGTTTTGCGCATGCACATTATGCCATATCATTGATATCAAAAACGAGGTAAATGGTTTGTCCCTGATTCAGTTTTTGCATTCTTAGGGTCGTTCGACTGGCCAAAACAGGAAACCTGAAAAGAATTATCGACCTGCACTTGGAAATCCTGTACTCAGCCTATAACCTTCCTTACTTTCCGCGGTTTAAGCCTCTCAAACAACATACAGTGGCGATTGAGATGGAAGTTCTCTTCTCCACTTTTTTTGCGGTTTTTGGATTGCTTGCCATAGCCACAATAGCGTTTGTCTCCGAGATAAGTGTACATTTATGCGCGGGATGGTCTCGGAGGTTAAAAGTTTCGCCTTTGGTTCCACGATAGTGTTATAAAATTTCGAATTTCCTTTGCATCATAATATGCCTTTAGGAATATTGTCGTGCCCACGCAGCTTTTGTTACCCTCGCTGAAGATGTACAGTTCCATAAGAAAATCGCAATAAAAAGGCTTCTGATATCTAAAGCTATCATAATTACCATAGTTAGATTTTCGTAAACGTAGTGTACCGTGCCCGACCGCTCAATCGAGGCAATTCCATTCAGCACCGTTGAATGTGTCACTAACTCCACTGTTACAGTTATCCTATTCAACCATGGTTTATTAACTGTTCTGGCGTACGCCTATAGCGAAAGAACACTGGCGACAGAAAACGAAGCTAAATATTCATTTCATGCTCATGATGAAATGGTAAAAAAAAATTGTATTCAGCATTTCAGATTTGACTGCCAGTTGAACATTCCAAAATAATCACCGAAACGAGGAACTGCTGGCTAACTTGTTCGCTATTAGACAAAATTATACTGGCACTGCATCTGCCGCCCTTAACATATGGGATAAACGCCGCCACACAAAGACACAACGGAGCCTTTCTCAGCCATCTTCCAGCTCGTCTTCAAAATCGGCATCATCCTTTGCCTTTAGTTCAGCAATCGCCCACTGCGTCAGTCGAGTCAGACGCCCCACCTTCAGCTGGCGGCAATCCACACGTGCCAACTCGTCGCTCCGGTACAGCGCAGCCTGTCCCGTTAAACGCGGATCCGCAGTTTGAAACTCATCCAATATCTGCAACGTATTCGCAAAGTATATATAAAAATATTCGTAAAGTATATATTCTAGGAATATAAGTATTCGCAAAAAATGGTATTCGTATGATGAATATTAATGAATGCATACGTAGTTCGAAACGGTAACGCTCTAATATTTTGTTCAACTGAAAATCCGCAGCTGACAGGATAAGAATACTAACTACAATCACAATAATACTTACCGTTTGTTTTTCATGTGACTCTTGTCGTACCATAATGCTATTTAAAAAGTAACTGCAACAATACTTACAACAGGACTTTTCGCAAACGCTAAAGTATCGTATAAAGCGCTGTTTGTCGACTTAAAATAAGTTATGCTACCTTGCAAGATACAACTGTACCAAAACAATTATACGCTCGGTGCGACTGCAATGCAGATACTCACCTCCTGTACATTCGCGATGTCGCCGCGTTCAGAAGCCACGCTGGCCAGCCACTGTGAGATCTCCTTCGGATCCGTTTCAGGAACGCTACTATTCAACATCTCCCAGAGTTCTGCCAGCACGTTTGGCGAAGTTGGTTTGATCGATCCTTCGCGAACGAAAATAACGTCCTCCCAAAACTCACAATTCTTACTATACCTCTTGTCAAAAATGCAGTTTTTCCACATCAGTTTATCGTAAGTGTACGCCAGTTTTGTGCATATAGCTGCAAGCCTTTCTAACCCCGTTTGCAGGAAATAAATTGAACAGCCCGCGAACCATTTATACTGTGAGATGATTAAGTTCAGCTTTCCAGCTGACGGCAAGGTGAAGTGTCTAGCGATCTCCACGAGTAAACGCAACAGTGCCTCTGTCTGCTGATAGAAACTGGGACGGCTATCAGCACTTTCCACGATAATCACCCACTTCGTGTATTTGGTCACCAGTGTTGTCATGGCCATTACGACGGCGTGCAGACCATCCCAAACGGACCAGTTAACCGGACAATCGTAAGGATACTTGAGCGTCACCAAAACGTCATTGAAGATGGACCCCGTGCCCAAGATGTCATTCCACTGGGCGCACACGCGCCGCTGTCCAACACGGTCCGCAGAGTCCAGAAACTGGAAGATGTCCACGAGCAGGTTGATGGGTAAGGAGGACAAGCTGAGCAGCTGCCCACATGCTGATTGATCGTCCGGCTGCGTAGGCACAGGCGCCATGGTATGGAATCTTCCAGACCAAACCAGCCCTTTCTTCAAACAGTTCTCCGAGTGTTTCGGCGCATTGTGAAGGTAGTGCTCCTAAAAAGGCGGTGTATAAGGGACATATACAAAGTGATTAAGTGAACCCATGGCCATGCAGAGCATGCTACTTTGAGAGCATGTTTCGCTGTATAATAACATTGTAAAGCGAGCTAAAGGCATTTGTAATGTATTGAACGATCTTACCACGCTTCCTAGAACCCGTTCTTCCTCATCGTCCTCCGAACTCCTGCGCCACATATACTGTAGATTTCCCTTGCGAACGCACATCGGAAGGACTTCACTCTGGTCAGACAGTTCCTGGCTGAATATCTTCCACAATGACGAGGATTCAGAGAAGGAGCGTGCATCGGAATCGGCCAATTGATACGAACCCGTCCCAAAATAATTTTTCTTCACAATTAACGGATCGTTACTGATAAATCGCTCACGTGCAGCGGCCGGAGCATCGCGGATCTGGGATGTGTGAACAAGCTCCCGTTTCACAACGCCGTCCATCTCCAACTCCACTGCAACCAGTCGAGGGGGATATACGCTCGGGTCAGGATCCACAAGCTTACCATCAAACCACGTGAAGGGAAGGGTGTTGGTGATTCGCAGGAGAACCTGGATTTTGTCCGCATTTCGGATATGCATTTCGATGAGGTTGCGCACGTGGAACGATCGGCCATACTTCACGAGACGAGGTGACTGTCCTTCAGCGAAATCCACCACGAGTCCACTCCTGGTTTTACCAACCACCATACCATGCCGAAGAATTCCTTTATCATCTGGCACATCAACAAAGTTCCAACCAGATCGAAAAAATTCCTCCTCCGAGTACGGGTCTTCCCACCAAGCTTTCATAAACGATAAGTAGTTAATACTAGGACGCGGCATGTTTGCTGCTTCCTCAGGTATTCATCGACTCTTAAACAGGTTATCTGATTCTCGTCGAAGAAGAATAAGGAAGAGCTCGCGCAACTAAGACCAGAATGCTGTCATGCGTAGCTTTGCAAAAGCAACCGAGCGAGATCAGTGTGTACTAGCTGTGCCGATCGCTGGCAAGCAGTTAACGTACAAGTACACCTGCACCTGATGATGCGACTGCGTGAGTGATAAAGATCTGGATTAGTAGTACACTGGTACGCCTACGGAATATAGAATCCGTTAGGAATCACCGATAAAGGGAGGTGGGCCCAAAAAAACCTTTTGTTGTGCACTGGGCGCGCGTTTGTGAGGTACTAAGCACAGCAGACTCAACATTTCCAAGCGCCTTACATGCAGCCGGAAGTCTCGTCAATATTCTCGCTTGGCCCCTGTCGAAGATACAAGCACAAAGCTCTTGACTGCTTATCAGACATCGACGCGAATGTTGAAAACAAGGTTCGTGTTGAGCTTCGTTTCGTCTTTGCTTGGGATTTTAAAATAACTTAATCCTCAGGAGCCTACTTTAACCTTGCTGTGCTGTATACCAAGGAAAACCGGTCACCGTAACAGGCGTTTGTCATCGCGATTCCCCCATAACATTCTGTGACCTGTCAGAGAGTCAAAATTTTCTCAAATTTATAAAAAAGTTAACATCTGCTTCTGCGAAATTTGAAGCTATAGATATATCATCGTACTCCGTCCGTTTCAGTTTTACGAATTGGACAGTCCGAACGTATGCCGGTTTTTGGGTTGAGAATACTCGGCAGGGATATAGGCAGCCACACTATTTCTGCGGTATCGGAGTGGGCGAGTAGAGGATCTTTGCCGGATGTGTTTAGCAGTTTCGTCACAAATGATTTTGGACTGGCTTGCTCGTAGAAATGTGCAGAGCATTCGTTAGTATGCGACAAGAGCAGTTGTATATTTCAGCCTACGGTCAGTACGTCAGCCGTTCTAGTTGGAACAGAAACAAAATCCAAACTTTTATAGATGCGACACTAAGTCCGTGATTGTCCGTTTTCGGCATAGCTTTCGTTTCCTAATTTTTTCGCATATTTGTGTTCTTTACAACCGACAAATGGAGCTGAAGTTTTATTTCGCAGCTACCAAGTCAACTACGTAAAGTATCATACTCATAAAAGCATGACAGTGAACAGAATTAATGTTCTGGACTTCTAGAGCCTCCAGAATTAATGACCTAATCATCAAAAGATTTTTATTTTCGGGGAGTTAACGAACGGCGAAAAGAATCACGAGACATGGATTTATCACGTCGTCTGTCATGTTAAAACTGAAAGGTCACTAATATTAATTATTCACCGTTAACATCACAGTTCGACCTACAAATTCCAAATATGTACGAGGTTATGCGTGTGAGACAGGGGCAACCACTGTACGCGAGCAAGCACAGAGAATAAGCGTTAATGGTATGTAACGCCACGGTGCTTGTGACTCCCTGCGTCCTTATAAGGACGCAGGGATTCACATGCACCGTGGTAACGCTGAACAGCATTAACTATGGTTAACGCTGGCCGAGTCCATATTCTTTTGCAACGTCCGGGATGCCAACAAGAGGTGCATGTGATGATGGTCGAACTCTACAAATCTCGTAACCTTGCATGTATTTCGTGTTTTTGTGTCTGTCCGTAAAAACGCGTCAGTCGCATGTCGTTGTCAGCAATACGTTCCTGTCGTTTGGCAATGGCGGCGCAGTTTTACACCTATCCTATGTACCGTCTTCAAGTCACTGCCTTATAACATCCTGATCCTGCGAAATACGTCTGCATGACGCCAAGAAGCGCACATATTGCAGTTGTCATAATTATAACTTCGAATTGTTATGCAAAGCTAGGAAACAACGTTTTCATCTGTAAATATTGGGGTAGCGCAGCTGTGCCCTCTTGGGAAATCAATCGTATTTTTTATCCTGTGAGCAAGGGAACGAAAATTTATTGCGCTGACTGTGCATCAAGAGTGTATATATGGTTTGTGAGCAAGTCATCGTTTTATGCTGCGGAAATAACTACTATACATATCGAAGCGCACCGGAAGGTTGCTCTACTGTATAACTTTTCCATCTGGCTAGGCTAACCAAATCAGAAACTTTGATTATACGGCGGGAATCACATCACAAAACTACCTACCGTATGGTCGCAGAAGCTGGTGGAATGGAGAGAGAAAAGCTGCACAGACATTGCTCCGCATTATCGTTAACCGTTTGTAATAACAGCCGAAGCCTCGCTCAGTATTTCCCCCAGAATAAAATTTCGAACCATTTCAAGGTTAGTGTTTCGGATAATCCGCCGTGGAACTTCGAAAGTCCCCCCGGATCTGGCTGTTTCTGTGGAATATCGATTACGATACTGGTCATAATGGCGAAAAAATTGGGATTTCGGTACGGTACTTTAATTCGATCAAACTAAATCGAATCATGCTGTCGTGGTTGGTCTGTAAATCTGTATGAACAACGATCCTCACTGGTAGTTGAACTAATTGTAATAACTGGCTTCCGTGTCACTAATTTTCCCGATCAGCAAGGAACTAATAGAATCATGCTATTACCGTACGAAAAGTAAACTCTAAGGCCAAAGACGAACAAAAGTTACCAGGTTTTGATTTCGTTCTTTATGCGTACTTATAACCTACGGTACAACATATTTATGTATTTTAAGGTTTACCCTATATTCGGCCAATACAGAATACACGACTATGGCAGCCGACGGTGTCAGATACAGCGGAGCACCGGCAGAAATGTTGCTTGGTACAATGGCAATGAGTATTTGCCCGCTGTCTGTTACGCCCGCTCGTGTGCGTCACTTTCAGCTTGTTTCGCCAAATATTCCCCGAGTGTACCTAATCGGAATTCATCAGCGATGGTTGGTAGCCTCGGATTTTCTGGCAACTGATATTCTTCGCGGCTTGTTCGATCGGGAAACAGTTGGTATTTGGCCGAGTCTCGTCATATCCGGGCTGCCGCTCTTCGTCCTGCTATGGCTAGGAGGAATACTAAGAAGAAAAATTAGAATAGCCGCTAGCATGCATACTACAATATTCAGAGTGTTACGTTCCACTGGAATCACTGCTCTCCTAACAGTCCAAACCATTACAGCGAACTTCTTTGGACAAGGTAGTGTAAACTGTCATCTGATATGTAGACTACTGTTTCTATCGAAATTGATATTTTCCAAGAACGGGCCTTTAACAGTTGATATCTCGACTTCGGGACGTTTCGCTGGAGTCCGGTTGGTAGTGCTGCAGTGGCTGCTGTCCCTATACTTTGTATCAACCCTGATTACTGCCATGATTAGTTCCAGCTTGACGGCATCCTTTTTGATGCCACCATTTCAAACAGTCGAGGGCTTCTTGTCCTCGGGCTTTACTCCACTGTTCCACGCCCAGACTGCACCACTCGAGTTTATGGTATTGTATGCACATGCGATTGTCAGGCGGTACCTGAACCGTGAAGACATTTCTAGAACATTCGGTAGTATTACTATAACTTACGAGCATGCTACATTTATTGCAAATTCCAGCTTATAGTAATCGTACATGTACTTCTGCTGAATCAAGACTTAGCTATATTCCACTTAACTTGTTTAGCTATGTCGAACGTTTTCGCACAGATATAGTTTTACAGCTTGCGAAATGAAATTATGCATCTTCCCTTTGTACTACAGATGACTTACAATTTAATGCATGTTGCAGAAGAGCAATATGTTCAAAGCACCGATGCCAAAGGTGCGCCAATACGACAATGGTGGCAATCAGGAGTTATTCGTGCACTACGCGGCTATGCTATCCCAAACAGAGAAGATAGCTATTTTCATGACCGACGATTTGCCGATGTTTAGAACTGATGGATTTGTCGCAGCGGTGGATGACTCCCGGTTCTTTAACTATTTCAGTCTGTATCAGCTGCCGGTTGGATCGTACATTGGAACCAGAATGCAAGACTTGTAAGAACTAATATCCAAGTACAACTGGCCCTAATCCCCACAAGTATAAATTCCCTTTGTTAATGCTTGCATGGTAATTAAAATGGTAATTTCTGTCAGTGAGTAATGTAGGCTGCTGTCTCACAAAAATGAATGAATTAAGCAGTGGACGTAATATTGATCGTTTTTACTGGAATCAGATGTTTTTGATGATAGATTGATTATTACCATTTGAACTTTGATCTGCACAATTCGCAGGAGATTGCTCCAGATATGCACATATTAGCATCTTGATCTGTGGATCTTATCGATGCCCTTCCTTGACCTCAACTTTTGCTCCCGAATTTGTAACCTTTGGAAATTATAGCGTAGAGAATGTTTACCGCAGAAAGCGCTTGAAGTGCATTTGTATGAGTCTGAGTGCATTAACAACTTAACCTCTGCATGACTGGATTCTTGGATCGTTGGTTATTTTGTGCCGCTTCTTTTTTATCGTATTTGGGCTGCGTCCATTCACCATTCATTGCCGATATAAGTAAAGTAGTGTTTATTCCTCTTTATATCAAAACAAAGAGGACAACCTCTTTATAACAAAAGCAATTCTCCACAACTGCAGATCAAACGAAAAACTCGTTTCAGCTCATACGAGACGAGACTTTTTTGACATTATCTTCAACTAATCGAGATCTTGTTACTTTTACGTGTTTTGCAAACTACAACTTTTTTGTAGGGCCATTAGAATGGCAAAGTCCGGATGCCTGAAACGCTTGATTGATGTCCAAAGAGAAATACTGTATTCTGCGTATGGTGCGACATTCGTTACGGAGTCGCAGAGAAGCAAGAAACAGTCTGCTCCTATACGAGCGGAGTTGTTACTATCAACCATTTTTGTTGCTTTAGGTCTATTTTGTGCTGCTGGATTACTGTTTTTTCTAGAGGTCTTACTGTTTAAAGCATTCAGATTCTAACATTGATGACTGGAAAACTGTGAATCGGTGTAGGTAGAAGTCTTTTACACATTAGGTAAGTAAATTGCATTTTGATCTGGGCTGTGCGCGTAGAAGCCACAAACAGTCACCGAAGGCTGCGGTGCCTGTGCCGGTTATACATAGAACCACTTTGCCATGAATCTGGAAAGCTGATCTGCAGGCCGCTTGAACGATTTGGTGCGCATATTACTTTTACTGTAGGTGTCCTGGTTTCAGTCAAGTGTGCTGATCGAACCCGAAGTTACGGGAACTGACCTTTGTTTACTGAAATTCGATATTTTAATTCTTCTTTTTTCGTCTCATAATGGTCTAAATTCTTTAAAGGTTTCTTTACGCACTGTAATTTACAAAGAATTTGTGCATTAGTTTATCTCGCTTTTAAGGAAATTAAAAAACACTCATCATGTAAGCATTTCTGGTTAAAACTCACCAAGTCCACAGAAACGTGCTGTCCACT
The DNA here is from genome assembly GCA_034698045.1 of Paramacrobiotus richtersi. Taxonomy (NCBI): domain Eukaryota; kingdom Metazoa; phylum Tardigrada; class Eutardigrada; order Parachela; family Macrobiotidae; genus Paramacrobiotus; species Paramacrobiotus richtersi. The sequence continues at coordinate 1,995 of JAQGAU010001372.1, read as the reverse complement.
AACTGCGTTGCACGAACCGTGCGATGCTTATGAAATCAGCAGCTACGGTATACCGGAGAATGGAAATCCATATCAAGAACACACGACAATTCGTCAGCCTGGCCCTGCGGTATTTTGTACTTAAGCTAACGAGAGGTTGTAATTCTGCAGAAGATACGCCGATTTTGGTTGCGCCGATATATCCGGACATCTTGAAATTTCATTAATCTGCGATCCAAATATAATACACATGCATCAACAAGTTCATGACAACAACACCAAAACAAACCTTAAGAAAAATGAGAAGCACCTGCAAGAACAAGATAATACCATAAAGAAGCCTATAGCTAGTGCGAGAAATCAGATACGGATTGCCATGCATGTAGGAAATCGACTGCCATGATAGCTTGCTGATTGGCAAATCGTCGAAGTTTCGCAGATCAAGATCATTCCAGAAACTGTCCGATGCTGTCCTTTCCGTAACTGCATGCCTGCAACAATTATAATGACCTTTGTGTTTATTGTGTAATGGGTAAGACATACACGTTGCGAGGTATATGCATAAACCACCGGGTTTATGCAGCAAAGCACTGCAATAAAGTTAATCAAGTTGTATTTTTCGCTCATTAATAGTGACTCGTGCGGATACGGTACATTTTAGAGGGTAAATTGCACTTAGTTTTATATTTTCATACACCTGTTTCTGTCGGTTGTAATACATGTATGTCTATGGTAGTTATCAAACAGCTGAACATACAACAAAAAACATTTTGTGTACTTTATAGAACAATCGAAATTAGAACACCTACAACTGCAATACGCTTTTTAAGCATCGCCATTCAAAATCGTGCGGATAATCCCGCGATGTCACCCATTTTGCGTGAAGCTGTTTGAATTTCTTCTGTACGCACTGCTCCACCGGCGGCAAATACGGTTCCAGACATGCTAAAAAGCGACGCCTAACTTTCACGAAATCGGCTAGAGTAGAGCAGGTCATAGTTCCGCAGTCAAAGATCATCTTCGGGATCACGAATCTGACATTTGAGCAGTGTTTGAACGGGCCATCGATAATGTATTCGGACAGCACCAATCGCCGACACATCGGAAGCAGCACAGATAGACATACAGTCTGATGTTTAGGGCAGAAGTAACCATCCCAATCGTTGTTTGCAAATTCCATTCTTTTCCAGTCCAGATCGCCAGAGACTCCGCAGTTCTTGACTAAAATGGCCATCAGGACAATATTTTTGCGTCGGATTTCACTGGACACCAGACGGATTCGAAAATACATGTCGTCTTTTCCCAGATTGACCAAAGCGAGAGCCTTCGTTTTGGAGCAAATTGTATTGTGCAGCAAGAAGGCAGTGTCGTATGCCGCGTGGTATCGATTTGATACGGTAGTGCGGCGCAGGTTATGGAAATCAAGTGTAATTATGGAGTTCGAAAAGCCTTTCAGCAGCATGTACCAGGACAAGCAAACTCTGCAAGAGCGGATATACAATTAATATCGAAGGTCAGTAGTGTTCGGTTTGCCGATACCTGTGGCTTAAATTCTCTACAATAAACTTTTATACGAAAAAACTATGCATCTACGGGAAGACGGTTCACACAATCCTACATGTGTTGCTGAAATTAAGTGCAACATAAAACCAGAGCGTACGTACAAATAAAGCCTTCACCTACCGTTGCGCCGTTGTTTGCGAGTGCATATCCAAATAACTCAGAACTTCTCTGAGAATGCTCGAGGTGAGACAGTGCAACAAAGAATCCTCTTCTTCCGATAACCGCCCCAGCGATGCGAAGGCTTCTGCAAGATCAAAGTCAGCTGACAAGAACTTTTCGCCATCAGACATTCAGATATATATAGACAAGCTGCTCATGTATCGACAGAAAACATAAAACAATCTAATAAAACATTCTCATAAAACAATAAAACAACGAAGTTGCCTCGATTGAGCAGTCGGGCGCTGAAATGTATAGGGTACAGGGAACTGACCTGCAAAGTGGAATAACGCG
>JAQGAU010001371.1:0-19601 GCA_034698045.1 Paramacrobiotus richtersi | reverse complement strand
TTTTCGGCAAACAACAAACATTCATTTGCAGGCACGTACTTTACAGCCAGCAGTTTGTTGACCCTGGATACGCATTCCCATCCGCACGCAGACGCTGAAGCACAGATTAAACATTTTGTAAAGGAACTTGTGCAGTCCGTTATTGGTTTCCTGGAAGAAGCGCGAGCGCTGACTGTGGCCGATGGAGGCAGAGCTCGATTCAGAGATCGGCGGACTGCGCTCGGCAAGTACCGTGGAGGTGTCGTTAAAGGGATGGACGAGTTGTACATGTGCATCGAGCATATGGTACCCGGACTGATGGACTGCACGAGTATCGTGAAAGACATCCACAGTTTGCGTGATTCCAACTGGCAGAAACTGATTGAACTGGCTGACCAGAAGAGGCCCTTAGCAGATTTTTGCGAATATTTCTTCGACATCTCCAACGTAGGTTGAGTACTAGATTCACAGACTGTACACTTATGCAAAACTATATTGGTTAGTTACTGCATTAAAGAACAAGCGCAGCCAGCGAATATTTGTCTGTGATAGCGTTATATAGTAATTCACGTCCAGACTGCGGAGAATGACACTCGACGTTATATTTATTTGTTTCTCAAATCATAGATGGTTAAAGTGCTGGACAGCATTGGACGTGTTGTAACATCAAAACGTAATCCTGATATCGTCTATAAAATGGGACGACGAATCATCCAGCTGGACAGTCATCGTCGCTTCCTGCAGTTGGAAACGTGCGGCCTGGCGTCTAAAACGGTTAACACCGGAAACGGGCAGAAAATGGTTTATATCCTGCAATCAATCTTACTACATTCGTCGGAACTACTCCATAACTGCCATGCACACTTGACTAATCCACTCGATTTCTTGAAGAGCAAGGTGGAAATATTATCCATTCAAATTCTGATTGAACAGATCAAAGTTGAACTGGATTCTCTTAACAAACTGCATCAAGAAATAAAGCACAGTCACGGTTATCAGTTTTGCAGCAACTTGGACGAAGCGGTAGGTTCAAAAAACGCATTCACTGTAAACTCCATTGTTACCCTCAGTTTCAGAAATGCAGGACATTTTTCATATTTTAGTCAGTCGCTCCGGATGGCAGAATGGCGCACAGTTTTGATTTTTCCAAGTTGATTGCGAAGCTTCCTAAAGAAACATTCAAGCCTTATCCGCAGCGAGTCACAAATGAAAGCAGCAATGGATTATCATCGAGCCAGAGCAGCAGGCGGAATTCTCTAGCCGAATTGGATGAATCTTCCGCAAATTTAAATGGGACTGCTAATCCAAACCAGTTCAAGAAGGCGTTACAAGATATCGACAAAATTCTGCGCTTACGTCGGCTTCAGTGCGCTCTGCAGGAAATAATTCATACCGGCCATACGCTAAAAGGGCATTTCTCTGGATCTCAAATTGTAAGCGAAGTCAACGCTTTTCGAAACCATGTGAAGCAGTTGACATCTGCCGCGAAGTTGCAAGATGATACGGTAATAAACTAACTTCACGTCATCGTGTTAGTAGGTCACTCAAATTGTCGATTTGTAGGAAGCTGCACAGGTTGTGGGCTCTAGCTTCTACGCCATCAAGCGTTTGTACGACACCTGCGAAGCGGCAACGTCCAGCTCCATGCCACGAGAAATACGCAAACGATTGTTGAAATCCTGCTTAAGCGCAGTTGAATCGTTCAGCGACCTGCTAGAGTTCCTTGAAGAGGTAAGAATCGCGGTTCTCCTAAGTCATAAAGGTCGCAAAGAAATTTTCTGCAGGAATTCCACGGCGCCAATCAAGGTTCACAGTCTGAAAGTCTGTCAGATTTACACGAAGCCCTTGAAAGAAATCTCAGGCTGATTGAGCTAACCGCTCAAGACGCCAGCACAGTCCATCAGAACGGCCCTACAAGAGCGGTTGACGACTAAACCGAAGCGTACTGATGACAATATGTTTCCATAAGGCAGTGCTCGTACGGTATTTCAGTGCGCCGGCACGACTTTTTGATGCCACTTTGATCCTCACCGAATGACTCTAAGATTTTGTATTTGTGTAACTATTTATTTGCTGTTCCTGGATGGAATAGGAAGACTTTCCTGTGTTGATATAACAGTTTGGAATATAAACCAATTTAATTAATGACCAGCTACCATAATTAATGTTGAAAAAATGCAAGCACGGTACATACATTTCCAATAACACCGCAAAATCGAAAGTTTCGAAACAGAAACATTTCAGCACTGAAGTTTACAGTATGTACCCAATAGGGATAACGGCAGGTTTTCTAAACCGATAGCGATTTAAGATAAACTACCGTACAGCGAAAACGGTTGACAAATGGCTACCTTAAGGGCGTCTTTCAGCATGATGGCATCATTCAGTGCCGGTGACTGCATCAGCGTAACCACCAGGTCCCCGAGATCACCCGAAGTTGCCGATTTCAAAACGGATGTTAAGCTCTGAAACTCGGCACGAACGTTGTGAACTACCGGTATGGCGAATATTATTGATGTTCTTGTGTAACAATTTAGGTTTATTGCGTGTAAATAGCTGCAAAATTTCTTCCCGTACCTTTTTGTAATGATCCTCATAGGCTGCAGCAATTTCCTGACGCTGTTGCCAGGTTCGATTACACAAGATATCCATCAATGCTTCCTCATGGCAACCTGAAAAAATCGTCCGTTAAAGAGATACCACACCTGTACCACGCAAGAGCATTCAGACGAAGCAGCGATACGACCCGAAAAGCGAGACAAATGCCAGGATCTATGCAAAAGACCCGTCTAATCTGTACTTTACACATGTGCGTATCATGTCTAAAACAAAGACACCGCGATAAAGTTTACTTAAATGTATGTGCCGAATTATGAACATCTCCTACAAATGGCTTACGATAGGCCGCGTCGGCCCGCGCAACATAATTTTTTCTGTACTACTTCTATAGGTGGAATTACATTGAACACTGTAACCTGTCATTGTGGTGCGTCAGTCAATATTAATGGCTTGGAGATGACGGGATCGGAAGTCATTAGAAACGAAAAATCTCTAACCAGAACACGCTGTTCTTCCTTAGGTTCACCTGCAAATGTGTGAATCATTTTGAAAGCACGGTAGGAGTATTAACTCAAAATCTAAAAAACTGCCAACTTCCAAAAATGGCGAAGATGGTTATGGTAAAAACCGAAGCATCCAACTTCCGCTCAGATGTGCAAATTCACTTGCTGTATTGGTGCCACTGCTCCTACCTTTATCGTCCACTGATTGCTCCAACAGCCGGGCATCATGGATGGCGTCGAAGTTTTTGTGGGGGACAACTCTTGGCCGATCTGTCGCATCCATCGTTGATGTGATGTTCCTTTCAACAAAACAATCCCGATAGAACGTGAAATTATCTTTTTGGTGGTATAGCTAGGAATGCACCAACTAACTGCTGAAAATCTTGACGCTGCTGTCGAAATTATGTGGCTCGGATGAGTGTCTATCACAGTTAACAATCTTACAGATGTTCGATAATTTTACTGCTCGAAGGCTTTCTGCCTAAACTTGTGCCGGAATTAGTCAGCAGACGTGCTTATTGATTGTTTTTACGCACATGCTGAGCTGTTTATGGTACTTACAGTGCTGTAATTTTTGCATTGGGTGGGATCAATGCAATGCGGAATTTGCTATGCGCGACGCTTTTTACCGGCAGCTTACAGCTACTGGTGGAGAACTATCAAAACACCTTGCAATTACTTATTCGTCGTTGCGATTTATTTTGATCGGATTGTTTTGAGTAGATAATTAGATATTAGTACGCAGTTGCGAGCAAAGAGGAGGACACCATTCTGCTGGAGTTTTTCGGGAACGCCGTTGTATGCGCGCTGCTGTGAGTACGGCATCGGGCTCAACCGAATAAGACCGGTTATTACGTTTGATCATGGGGCAATGATATCCTGGTGCCATGTGACCTTTGTACGAATGTATATATATTAGAAAATCTGTTAAAAACTATGCAGTTAGCACTTAGCAGTACTAATTTAAACGTACGTAACGTACGTGATTTAAATACCGAGTTTTGAACAATTTCATGACTGCGTATACACGGATCAGTATTTAGAGGATAACGAAGGCCACTTTAATCCCGAATTCTCGGCAACAGTGCCACATGGATCCCAGCAGGACTCGCAATAATGCGTCCATTGTTGTTTCGTTATACTGCTATCTCGGCCCCTACCTTGATAACGAATCCTCAGAAATTTGAATCCTCAGAATCTCTCTGCGGCATCGTCAAGCGTTTTTGGATGACGTCACCTACAGAGGGCTTTAGGTGCGCAGAAGTCCAGAGAAACTGATCTTTGAATATCAGTTTATTTGGCACAAGCATTAAGAAGATGCAGAGTACCAGCCTAAAAGCAGTTACAACACAGATGCACAAAATTTCTAACACTGTACCAAAATTATCACAGTTTAGCACACTTTGTAACGGTCTGACGACTGCCACTAGACACTACCGTTGCTACCAGGGTGACTGCATATTGTCCTGCTATGACACACATCGAATAACGTCGCTCGTTGCAGACTCCATAAGTCCAAGTACAGGCGCAACAACTTGCATCATATACCCTCAGTTTGTTTATTTTTGAAGCATAGAAATACAAGACAAGGGTTCATAAATCCCTAGAATGACGCATATTCATTTCCCAGCGGTAAGTACTTTAACCAATCTTCAAGTTGCGCTGCATATGATGCGGTCGTATGAAAGCATGCGCACGCCATAATTATGGCAAGTCAAACGACACCAGTGCTTAGTACCCGGCTGATGATTAAGAATGACGCTGAAGAGCGCGCAGCCGCGAATGAATATTTTTAACAGCGACATATTAATTCTTATCACCAACGGAAAGGATATACTTGTACTGCATTGTCTGAGGATGCCGACTTCTGGCAGCGATCAGCAACCGAACGGACTGGAAGCGAACAGCGTCAGCCACTCCGATGAACTCCTAACCACGGTCCTGTATAAGGACAACCCACTAACGGTTCAGTTGCCCATTACCATGCAGCAGATCACAGTTGCTGATCATCGGCTTCGCTACTTGAGCTCGTCCGGGTACAGAATTCTGCTTAGTCGATACATATAATTGCAAGCTGCTTTGAGCTCCGAGGGACGGACAGTCACCACGGCTGTCAGCGAGTGCCCGATTAGTGTCTCGTTTGGGCCCGAAACGCGTCGAGGGCGTATGATTTCTCGCTTCCCAAAGCTTTAATATACATAGTATTAATCGAAGCATGTATACAAACAGTATTATGCATGTATTACGAGCATGTATTACGAACAGTATTAAGAAAGATATTTCTCTTTCAGATCCCATCCAGACAGCAAGATAACTCGTCTGTGGCGAAGCCTGTCTCTCGGGGTTGTCTGCGGATTGATCACTTACCTGCTGGACATTTTCAGTGATTGATTTTCAGGGACTTCCTTCGCTTCGGTCATTCAGTGCCCGCAATCAGCGAGTGCACTTTCCTAGTTGGTATCAGAGTGCCGACATTGTGCTCATGCATCTGCTATGGCCATTCGAAAAATCAGCCTGTGCCTTTCGATCGCCGTGTTGCTCGTAGGTACCTCGTGGTGACATATCTCCGGGACGGTTATGACGCCTGGGGCTCATTAACGTTTTTCTTCATCCTCGCGCCGCAGTTGTTCATCGCGTTTGCTGGTTTGATGTGGTATAAACCAATCTATGCTTTTAAAGAGTGTCAACAGGGCAGGTCACCGCTGGTGTGCAGAACTTACTTCAGGCTCAAGGCGGAAGGTAAGCGTTCTGTGTGCCTAACAATCGTTCCAAACCTTTTTTACTGAGATACTGCTTTAGGATTGAATCTACTGTGTAGCCGGCGTGGAATATGGTACATCACTCTGCACCTGTTGCAGCTCGGTCCGATATTACGGTAAAGGATACCTTTACGGTATCATTGTGCTGGATCATACAAAACCAGGGAAATTCTTTTCTCAGGTATGCCGACTACCTATATTACATGGCGACAGTCGCATACACCGGAGCAGTTCCGAGTCAGAACTTTTGGGACGCTGTCAACGTAATCACGGCTCGACTGCGTCTACTGGAATCGTGTCTGGAAGCCATGCCTCAACTGCTTCTACAAATGTACATTTTTATCACATTCTCAGTGGCCGAGCAGCCTTTTAGCTGGAATTTCTTACAAACCGCCCAGATTATTTCCGTATCCATTTCTCTTATTTCGGCTGCGGCCGGTATTGTTATGACGCATGGAGAAGTTGCTGTACGATTCCAGTATCTGCAGCGCACAGTAATACAGAAATGCACCTCCGCTCATTGGCTGCTTTGCCCTTTCTTTCACTTCACCGGTCGACTCCTCATTCTCGCTTCCCGCAGCATCGCGTTGGCCTTGACCTTTAGTCATTCTCTAACACTGGCGGTTGTCTTCTGCACGGTTCACTCCATTGCAGTGTTTATTTGCGTGCACTACTTTGATCTCGGGCACATAATTAGCTGGACACTGTGTGACGTGCCCGGGATTCGCATTCGATTGGTCAGTCGTGTATTCGCCAAAACGGCTCGCTACTTTATCTTGCCGTGTATGTATCTTTTCGACTACGTCGATGAAATGGACAACGGAAATCTGGGGGAAAGGAGGTATTTCCCTTGGCTGTACTATTCCGTTCATCTCATCGAGAACCTTTCGTTGTTGGTGGTGTGGACAGCCTTTACACAAGAGTTTAGTGGTTTTGGTTGGATGGTGGTGGGAATTATCAGTTGCTTCTCGATTAGTGGTATCGTGCTTTTACGACTTTATTGCTGGATATGTACTTTTTCTAGTAACCTGATTACCGTGGCAGCCAATACACTGAGTTTCGAACATTTTTTGCCAGTTCATGTGCGGAACATCCCGGTGCAATGAGTATTCTCTGTTGTGTCTGATATTTTAGTCTTTGGTTATTTTATTCAAGAATCGGTAAGGCTACGTCCGAAAAGAATAACTGTTGTATCTTCCTTTATATATCAGCTGTTTATCAGCTGGCGAAGATACCAAGATCATAGAATATAAAGCACGGAACTATAGGCATATCTGGAAGGACGATACTTTTTTGTTCCAGTTGCCTTTTCTGTTTCTGTTGTGAGGCAAATCGGGTAACGTCTCAAAGAACACACAGGTGAACCCCGGACCTGGCGCCTAACCGTTGTGTTACAAAGAGGCAATGCAGCATCCTTCGTAAGACCTACGGACGGCGCGGAAAAATTTGTAGAAATGCAGCTTCTTCAGTTGTAATGTGAGTTTTATGAAATGGTAGACTCGACTAGTGTTTCGTTTTAGTGTTTCGTTTCTTATGATGTTTATTTTACACGGTGTTTTATCAGAGGCAAACGTTCTTTTGAATGCACTCGATGAAATCAGCACTAAATGTATATAGTGCGCCAGCAAGAACTTCGAATTACAATTTTTTCAAAAGTTATATCTTCCCGTTGCGTGGCTCATGAAACTTGTGCCGGTGAAGCGCAAAATGTGCTGATAGTAAGGGACCTGTGCTCGTATAAATGACAAGATATGCTCAAAAGTTACCACTAGTACCCCTTAATAGCTTCAGTTAAAACGAAATTCATAAATTTTGGTGTCTAGAAACTACAGTAGAAAGGATAACTGCACTCTGTTTTGTCTGTGTTTCTGTAGTTTCACACGGAGATCGTACGCCGGATTCGCGCGAAGTGGCCCGTACTCGTAACTTTGAATGCACATAAACGCTGAAAACTTCACGCAGAAAATAGCCTCACAATTTTTGACTGGGCTCTGCTGCATCGCAACCGCATTTGCTATGTAAGATCCATTTTCCCGTAACCTTTCTCCAGCGTGTTATAATATCAGGTTCAGCCTTCGCAGATTGAGGCGACTCGGAAGCAAAACTGTGCTTTGTCATAGGGTTACCAGACGTTTATGCCATCGGGACCTCGACGCAGTGTGTTTCCAACCGGAAAAATTTTAATTATATGTCCCAAGTAAAGAGACGACGAAACACGTCCGTTCCGCAGAAATCCTTCGTCAGAGCCATTAAAGACGATATCTTGTAGTCTACATCGTGATCACAGTGAAATTACTCTGTCCCGGGAAAGGTCATGCATCGATACTGGTCGAGGAATTATAATTATTGCGATGCAGCTATACCATAGTGTCAGTTTCCGTTCCATCTGCAGCCGAATATAGCTGTCGCAAAAACATCAGCGTTTACTGGCACTGTCCTTCCAGCGTCCAAGTAACAAACGCGATTGCGACAATTCAAAACATGGAAGTCAATCATACTTTGGTTTACAACCGAACTAATCAAGTGTATTCACTTCTGAATACTCTGGCCAGCTTGAACGCTATCCAGATAGTTACCCTTGCAATCTGTATTTTGTCGATTATTTTCAACGGATTTCTTCTGTGGCTCCATGCCAACAACAGCACTTTGCGCACCGGTTTCCGTGTGTATTGAACGCTCTCTCCACGGCCAACATCATAAGTGCATGTCTCCAGAATCCCTTCATAACGTCCATCAAGCATGCGATAATTATGACCAATCAGCAGGCATCAGTGTGGTGCTCATTCCAGCTGCTCTTTCGTTCATCTGATGTGGCGTACATCTCAGTGTGCCACACGCTAATCTGTTTGAACCGCTTGTGGGCCATTCTTCAGCCGCATTCTTATCAGCACAAGCATAACCGTAAGCTGGCAATCCTCATCTGTTGCTCGACATTTGCCGTTGTTGTCCTGCTCCTTCTACCGGCGGTGGCAGTGAATGCCTCATACCTTCGCTCACCACTATTCAATCAGTGGTGCCATGTAAGTCTTGATATTTACATCTTGAAGCAATGGAATTCGGCGTTTAACACCATCTTTATGGTTGCACCGGAACTGGTCATAGTGGCCGCTTGCCCGTGGCTCTTGTGCCAGCGACGGAAACTACAAAAAGTGCGCAACTCACTGACCGCAGCCGGTCCTGGGACAGACGTTGGAAAAGATAGGTCACTCACCGCTGGAGCTGCACGTCCAAGTACGAGAAAACGGCCAGAGCAGAGCGTGTGGATTTTGACTGTGTTGACTGTTACAGTCGTGGTTTGCTGGACACCCATGAAAGCATATTATCTCGCTCCTGGTGTGCAGATCAATCAGATGCTGTTTCGGACTGCCAATATCCTTAAAATGTTGCATTCTGCACTCGATCCACTTTTGTTCAATGCCGCAATTGATGATCTCTGGAAGGCCTCTGCTGCTTATCTTTCGCTAAGGTTTCCGAGAGTATGATCCGGACGTACAGCGACGTGAACCGATTTGGGCTATGTCCAATCGAAATCGCGCAGAAATGTACGCGCAAGCGCTCTGATTTACGAATCATGGTATGATTATTGTTCGATGTAGTTCTTCATAACAAGTTACAACCGCGACGCAATATTTCGCGCCCGTTGTGAGCGCTATTAATAAAGGTGTTTTAACAACATGATACAGATATCAGATGGCAAGCATCACATGAGAAATGAACGAGAAGCTAGTCTCATAGAAACAGGTTACTGAAGCCTTTTGGGGGCGAACATCCATTCACGCACCCCAGTGTTCAGGAGCAAGTTCTCAGTTATTGATAAAGTGTTTTCCGCCTCCCTTCACGGTGCCCGAGGGCGCATCCCAATCGCTATACAACTTCGTGGACTTCTTGGTTAGCAGGGGCCAGGGACTGAACAAACGGTATCGAAAAGGACGGTATATGCCTAAATCAGAAATCGTAAGTACGTATACCGGTAACATTCCTGTATTAGCGGGATCTGCGCACGACAACATTAAATGTATTTTTCAGGCGAAACCCATGCCGCGCAACTAAAATACGTTAAATGGGTAAGCTGTCCAAATTTCACGCAACGGAATGTAGCGAATATGCGTTACCAGATGAACATAGGAGTTCGGCTGTTCTACATCTCCATATTGTAAGAAAATGCCAACCAGTTTATCGGTTCGCTGTATTTGAAGAGGTAGTCGGTAGCTGTCGACGGTGATTTTGCTGGAAGTATGTATAGTTTATTTCGTCAATCAGCACGATCTCTGCGATAGAATTTCTGACAAGTAAATCAATTTAGTCCATTAGCTAGACAACAGCGCTACTTGCGCTAGCTGATGCTAGGAAATCTCAAGGTTTACGCACTAAAAAAACAACCGCAAAAAAACCGTGACTACTACTTCAGGATTTCGCCGCGACCTTTTCGCCGGGAGACGTACTCCACCGCAACTTCGCTGAATGGTCACTTCACCGCTTGGGCGATTCGCCTTAAGTTTCGCTGCACGGTCCTTTCGATTTGCCGCGCGGTCACTCAGATAAACACCCGAAAACAACCAGTTTCGAGTTTACTTTACGTGCAGAATACAGCACATTTTAATGATGGATATAATGTCATATGCACGTAGGTAACCTTAATATTCGTTAAACGAAAGCCTTATTCCGTACATATGTATGTTTAGAAGCTGAATCATCCACAATCATTAAAATGAATAAACTTGCGCGGTGAAATGACCGTCGGCGAAAATTATTGCGAAATGCCGCTATGGCGAAATAACATAATTATGGCCATTTGGCCAGGCGGTAGACTGGCCCAGGACAAAAAAAATAATCTTGAGACGATCTGGCCGCGGCGACGGCGGCGAAACTGGGTGAGGCGAAAAGGCTAGCGGCGAAGTGGGGAGGCACCAGTTTTGCAATAACCAACGGCTTCAGTTAACGACAGATTAAGTAAGCGAACGAGCGTTTTTCAGTTGACAACAATGGAAACATACATAATAACATACTTTTTTCTAGTGATAATGTGAAGGTCTCTTGTACGTAACTGAGTTCCGGTTCATTTAACTCCGAAAAGCACATAAACGCCTGTTTTTTTCAACATACAGAAAAGCAAAAAAAAGTGGTTTACCCAAAAAAAGTTGGGAACTGTACTGATATAGATTTTAGTAATTTGGGGCTCTGTTGACAACCGTAAAAGCTATTAGATGGTTCAGCGTACTAGAACCGTAAATATCGAAAGAGATAATGTAAATGCAGTAGGCAACTTACCGGTTTACTTCTTAACGAAGATTAGTTCGACAGCGCTTAACGGTCAGATTTCTGTGCTATTAGAATTTACAGCACAAAGCTCGTTACGTAAACGAAATCTACATTTCCGGTCATTTGCGGGACGCTTGTAACTAACAGACAGAACTGTTTGTTGCTGCCAAGCAATGATTTTGTGAACGTAACTAGCGGCTCGGAGCTAATTTGTATTCTGTCCGATCCACATGCAGTGTTCATGCTAATCAGCAGCAAAAACCGGTTCTTGCTGCATGCATAACGGCCCTCGTAGAACATGATGTGGTCTATTAATAGTTGATACTGCACAAAATCATATCGGCGCTTGATTATACACAATCGCATTCACACGAACAGTCCAACCGATAGGGCCGTAGCACGAACGATAAACTCAATGGACCTGACTCAATTCCCTTCGTTATTGCATGAACTGCCGTCAAAACTTGTACCACGGAAAGAAGCTGGAAATTTTTTAAGCTGGGTAACTCACTCCCCTTGAACCTCCGGCCAGTACAAAATGTTTCTGATATTTTTCGCAACTGTATTTGGCTCCGCGTTGCTGTTCTGCATTTACTACATCACCCAGTGGTACTTGCGACTGTCACGCTACCGACTGCCTCCCGGCCCTTTCAGCTTACCCTTCCTGGGATCCATCTTAACATCCGATATCAAATCGTTCCAACGCGGCCACTACAACAATGCCAAAAAGTATGGCCCCGTCGTGCGAACCAGCATGGGTCCAATCGAAGCGGTACAGCTCAACGATCCACGCATTATTAAGGAAGCTTTCTCCAGGGATGTGTTCGTACCCAGGCCACACTTCTGGTCCATTGAACAGCGAAATATGGTCAATCAAGGCGCTACAGGTAAATTCATTCGATTAGTTAATTGATTTGGTTTACTTATTTAATTGTCTACAAAGTAAAGATTCATTACATCCCTTCTGAAACTGAAACCGAAGATTGAATAGTATCATATATCAAAGTACTGTTTTTCGCAGTATGTCATATTGCTTTTTTTGGTATGCAGGTGTGGTGTTTTCCAAAGGAGAAATGTGGAAGGAACACCGGCGTTTCATCATTCAGACATTTCGTGATTTCGGCGTAGGCAAATTCGCTATGGAAGAGAAGATCATCGAAGAAGCCAGCTACCTGATCAAACTATTCGAGGCAACAAACAGCCAGCCGATCGACACGCGGGCGCCTTTAAGCAGCACCGTAGCCAACGTCATCGGCAGCGTTTTGATGGGCACACGCTACGCTGTGGATGATGAAGAATTCCTGAACATTATTCGCTACACAACGGAGAGCATCGAGTTCACATGGGACAAAGTTCTCTTAGCTGTCTTTCCTGGTCTGCGGCACTTTCCACCTATGACAACGGTGTATGCGGAATTCATGCGGAGACTGCGGGGCCTATATGAGTTTTTCAAGAAGCCTCTTGAGCAGCATTTGGAAAATTGGCAGCCCGATAGGAACGCGGATTTTCTGGAGACGTACATATCCGCTGTTAAACAAGGTCAACACAAGACGCTGGACAGTAAGTCAGCCTAGGTGCATCGCGTGTTTCGTGCAAGTGAACACCTTGCTTTACGATTCCTTGCAGTTAAAGAACTTCCGTTGCTACTGGATGATTTATTCGAAGCGGGATTCGAGACCACTACCACAACGCTTCGTTGGGTAACAAATTTCTACAAGTGCAGACCTTTTTGAAAACAAATATTTCGCAGGCGTTTTTGCTCATGGCAGCTCACCCTGACATTCAACGGCAAGTCCAAGACGAGCTGGACAAGAACGTGCCATCGGGGTCGATTCCAAAGTACTCCGACAAGGAGCGTTTGCCCTTTGTGGAAGCTACCATCATGGAAGTGCACCGGTTCGCCAGCGTGGCGCCAATGGGCGTTAACCACTGCGCCCAAGAGGACACGACCATTGAGAACTACGATATTCCTGAAGGTAGCAAATTTCGAACCCATTTCCAGAATAAACGAAGCCACATTCGATTACAGGAACATGGGTGCAGGCCAACATCTACTACGTCCATCATAACGATGAATGGTGGGACAAGCCGGAAGAGTTCAATCCCGGTCGCTTTTTAACCAGTGATAACCAGATTAAGGCTTCAGAGTGTCTGATACCATTTGGTCTAGGTAATATTCACCAGATTGATTTTGATTGGGTAGTGTTGTACAGTGCGGTCTTGTAGGAAAACGACGGTGTCTAGGAGAAGCGTTGGCTCGCGCCGAGCTACTCACGCTCTTCAGTGCTGTTATGCACCGCTTCACCATTTCTTTACCGGATGGTGTCCAGTCAGCGAACCTGACACCCAAGCCTGGAATTATCGCCGATACACAGCCGCATAAACTCTGCTTCCGTCCGCGAAGAGCATAAGCTTGTTTCTACCAATGATTAATCTGTCACTATTTCTAGAAATTTAAAAATCGATAATAGGTGTTCTATTGATAAACTATTGATTTATCAAGCTAAATAACGACTGATTAAGCCAACTATTGTTTCCAGAAAACTGTCTTATTACTTGTGTATGTGGTACTGGTTATTACGGAAAACATAAGTTGCTGACAATCCTCAGACGAAAATCGAGGCAAAGTTCAAAGAATCTGCTGCGTATAGATGTATGGGCGTTCCTTGTTTCGTTTGCTGGACTCTGCATCGAATACTGCAAACAAGAAATCGCAGGTTTTGTGTGACAAGCAGTGTACATCAACGCGGAGGTTAATTTGCATCCGCTCAATACTGAATTGGTTAATGTCACGAACGGAATGATTCTGCAGTACAGTATATATCGCAGTATGTTGCTAGCTGCATAAAGCGGGCACTACTGGCGGACTATCTAAAAGGGCGCAGGAAGTGTGTTATAGCAAACGAAAGTGGTCGAGGTTTGTTGCGGAGCTCCATCAAAGCTCAGTGTTTAGCCCGGGATTACGATACGTGGTGCTTGTCGGCCGGCAAATTGAAAAGCAAAACGGGTAATTGAAAATTATTTAACTGTAGTTAATCTTGGCGTACGAGCACTGCCCATTGTCCTGGACCACGCCTGCTTACAGGCTTGCATTTTACGGTGTACATGTTGGCTTGAACTGTCGTAGCTGCATATCGATGCTCTCACGTGGAGCATCTGCGCTGCGTGGTACGCACCATTGTTATATTCTCCACACAGCCCACCCAGGAGATTTTGATTGTTCCTTATTGTTTCGGTTAGTCTTGTTCCTCGACGCATTCGCTCAATAAAAGGGCCCGTGTGAATCGGGCCCCTACCGACCGCCTGCGGCGACGAAAGCGTCCACGAAAGGTACGGGTATAATGGCAATCATTCGCTCCTCCCTTCACCCACTTCCACCTCCCGTAAAGTCCGGTAGCAGAACAATCAACGGGGTACTTATTGTCCATACGATAACTGGAGAAAAGACGGCATCCGCGTATACCTGTTTTCGACAGATACTTCGATGTATTAGAACCCTCGCCCATTTCCGGTTGCATTAACGATATCCGTGCTGGCACTTCACAATACAGTAAGACAATACTGCAAGTCAATAAATAATTTCACAAATATAATAACCTCACATTTTATTAAACTGTGGTGTTAACGCGTTATGATCACGTTGTCTCCCAGTCTCGCCATGATCACATTTGTTATTTTAGATATAGCTTCCGGTAAGCATTCTCTCTATTATAATATTTGATTCGACCGACCTTCTCTAATTGAGGCAAGTCGGAAACATCCCTCATAACGACTGTGAGTCTGTGACGAAGGATTTGATTATATAATTGCATCAACGGTATCTTTCCTTACAGCTGGAATAGTAAATCGCCATATGGTATACTGGTACAGCTGCGTTTCAGTTAACACCCAAGCCGTATAAACCCATGACCTTTCTCCTTAATAGCGCTAATTGGGCTTGTAATAACTGAGCCCATAATATGGAAATAATAATTATTATGTGTCATAATTCTGGCGAATGATATAAGTGAAATTAATAATGTTAGACTCCTCCTTAATTCGGACACCTAATATCGTTCCAGTTAATAACTAGTGCGTTGGAGCCCCGATGGCATAAAGTGTCCGGTTCCCTTATGAAACAGCATAGATCAACGGCAAAGACATCAGGGTTTACTTTCTCTGGCAGACAATATCGTCACTAATTTCAGCTATAGAGTATAGAAGAAACAAATTTCCTTGCGCAAACTGAACAGATGGACGTCAACCATACTTTCGCCTATAACCGAACTAGCCAAGATTATTCGAACCCGAATACCTTAGCCAATTTGAACGCGATCCGGATAGTTACCCTTGGAATCTGTATTTTGTCTGTTATATTCAACGGATTTGTACTGGGGCTCCACGCTACCAACAGCACTTTGTGCACCGGCTTCAGCGTGTATTTGAACGCTCTTTCCACGGCCAACATTATCAACGCCTGCCTGCAGAATCCCGTAATGACGTCCATCCGGGATGTTATGACCAATCAACAGGCATCAGTGTGGTGCTTTTTCCAGCTGCTCTTTCGTCCATCCATCGTGGCGTATATTTCGGTTTGCCACACGCTAATTTGTTTGAACCGCTTCTGGGCGATTGTTTGGCCGCATTCTTACCAACAGAAGCATAAACGCAAGATAGCCATCGTCATCTGTTGTTCAACCTATGCGTTTGTTGTGCTGTTCTGCTTACCGGCGATAGCGGTGGATGCTTCGTACCCCCGGTCACCACTACTCAATCAGTGGTGCCTGCTTAACCTTGAAATCTACGCCTTGAAGCAATGGAACTCTGCGTTTAACATCCTTTTTATGGTTGTACCGGAACTAGTCATCGTAGCCGCCTGTCCGTGGATCTTGTGCAAACGACGGAAACAACAACAAGTTCGCAGCACACTGACCGCAGCAATCAGATCCAGTTCTTATACAGACGCTGGACGTGGAGCAGTTACCGCTGGAGTTATCCGTCCGAGTACGAGAAAACGGTCGGAACAGAGCGTGGGGATTCTGGTTGTATTGACTGTTAGCGTCGTGATTTACTGGACGCCCATAAACGCCTATTACCTCACGCCTAGTCTGCAGATTAACCAGATGCTGTTTCGGAGTGCAAATATTCTTAAAATGTTGCATTCCGCACTTGATCCACTTCTATTTATTGCCGCCATGGACGATCTGCGGAAGGCCTCTGCTGGTGTGTGTCATTGACGTTTCGGAGAGTATAATCCATACAAACCGCTTATTTGGGACGTCACTGTTGCAGACACATGTGCATAGTACTATGCCGCGCGCACTAGCATGATTAATGGAGCAGCCGCGGAATAACTCGAAGGAGTAAGGAATAACTACATACAGTAACGTTAGCGGCCGATACGTGGTTCAGCCGATCGCATTTGAGATACCCGGAAGCTGGGCCCTAGAGCCAATGCGTTCCTAAAGGACGTTGGACGCCACAAAGGGGAAAATAGTTGAAACCGCGATCAGTGGAGCTCTACCGTCAGCATATCGGCAGAAAAATATAGCGAGGAAACGGAATTTTTGTTATGTATAGGATTGGTTGACATTGGCGTTGGGACGCCCCAGGAAATGGAGGATGTGTTTTTACTTTTTAATTAATAATAGCCTCTAGTTGTGAACTTGTGTGTGCTAATTTGTTATGAAATAGAGACATGCACAGAGGGAAAAACAATTAAATATTAATATACAGATAGCCGTGAGAAATACATACCTATACCGGCTATTCCCGATCGATGGCTTGTAAAAACCAACGCGCCGCGCAAGCGCTTTCAATTTCATCGTAGTAGTGCCATTGTTCGACAATTCGAGGCGATTCTCGTTCATAAAAGTTGTAACAGTTAAGCTGATTTTTCGCGCCCTTTGTAATCATATTTAATAAAGTTTGGATCCGCCTACCCTCACCGTATTCGAGGGCTCTTTCCAATCACCATTAACATTTGTAGATTTCTTAATTGACAAGAACAGAACCAAAGGTATCGAAGAGGGCGGTATAATAATTACACAAAACCCAAAAATGGTACTGCCGGTAAGATAGATATGCGTATGCGCACGACGATGTTAAACTGCTCGTCTTACAGAACAACTACTGCAAGTGTATTTTAAGGGTCAAAAATCCTGCTGCGCAACTAAATTACATAGAAAAATTGAAGCGGTCGGCGACTCGGTGGGGTCGCTGTCAAACTATACCGATGCCTTGTCCCCTAATATATTTAGCACATCGTTTCGGTGACAGAATTGCTACAACTTTCTGTAAAGCATAGTACCGTCCGATACCAAATTTTTCCAGTGAATACCTCGCTGGCGTTCTTGCTCATAGGCCCTTGGCTACTCGCCTAGACGTTTTACGACATGTCCAAGATAGACTGGACAAGCGCCTGTCAGCGGAGTCATTAACTGTACAAAGTACTCCGATAAGGAGCGCTTGCCCTTTGTTGATGGTACCATCACAGAGATGCATCGGACTGCGAGCGTGCACTGATTCGGTTACAGCAACATAGGTGCAGGCCAACATCCATTTGGTCCAACATAACGATGAAGGGTGGGAGCAACCGCAAGAGTTTAATCCCAGTCGCTTTTTAAATTCACTTTTGAGAAGCAGATTCAGTGTCCAGATCATCTGAAGCCGTTTGGTTTAAGCAATTAACCTAAATAATCTTCTTTGGCTATTGTAATGCAGTGTTGCAGGGAAGCGACGGTGTCGGGGAGAAGCTACTCACGCTCTTCGGTGGTGTAACTTTCGGTCGGCTAACCTGGAACTCAAACCGGGAATTGTCGCAGACACATAGTCGTACAAGCTTTGCTTTGCCAGCGACGGAAATAATCTTTGCCACACGGCACACAACAAAGGACTCATTGGCACTGTTCGCGGAAACTTTAACAATAATTTAACCAAGTGGCTGCGGGTCTTCGAGGTGCTGTCGGCCGGCACATTAAAAGCGAATGGCCAGTTAAAACTGCAGTTCATGATTACGTCCGAGCAGCACCGTTGCAGACCATAACTTTTTAAAGGCTTGCGCTTATAGTCCACATTTGGTTTTGCCTAAGTATAGACGCTCTCACTTGATTATTTTTGTTGCCCAGCACGCATCATTATTAAGTTTTGATTTCTTTTGAACCAGCGCGCCCAGGTGGTTTTGATTGTTCGTTGTTGCTTCTATGCGTTTATTCACTAATGGGGTTCCGCGTGAATCAAGACCTTAGTGAGCACATGCAACGACGACCACGCAGACGACGGGTATCACTGTTGATGCTCCATTGGCTCACTTCCTGCTCCTATTAAGTCCAGTAACGGAATATTAACGGCATACGTATACGTACTCCTCGCGTGATATTTGGAGGAAAGGCGACATTCGCGTGCACATTGTTTTCAATACATGCATACTCTAGCTTGTTACGTTAACGATATCCGTGTGACTGTATTCATAGTTCAACTCTAGTAAGATAATAACATTAACTAACAACTGCACAAAGATAGTAACCTCACCTTTCTATAACCTGTGGCGCTACGAAATAAGTTGCCACGCAGTCACCTTTGTTGTCCAGGACGAATCTTCCGGTAACGATTTTGTATTATGCTATCCGATTCGACCTTCCCTAATTGTACGTCGGAAACATCCTTCATAACGTTTGTAACGAAGGATTTGATCAACTGGATTGATCATTGATCAATTTTGATGAAGAATTTCAGCGAAAGTGACGGGTTGATTTCCTCTCTAATTTGGACACATAATATTGTTCCGGCAAAAAACATGGTGTGTTGAAGCCCCACGGCATAAAGTGTCCGGTATCCGCAGCAAAGACATCAGAGTTTCCTTGCACTGGCAAACAACATTATTGTCATTCAAGCGCCAAAGGGCAGGGGGTAAAACCTGGCAATGGCAATTGCCACTGGCAACGCCAGCTGGCAATGGCAACGCATTTTTGGCAATGCCAGCGGTAAAACCTGGCATTGCCACAGTAAAACATGGCAATGCCGTTTTTACGCGCAATCTCGCTTAAAAATGGCACTTACGCATCATACTCATATGCTGAGGTATGCAGGTACACTTGTAGAAGTGTGTGATGAAATTGTAAATCCTTAAATTTGGCTCGTTGTGGCAGTTATGTAATTAAAAAGGCAGTTCAGTCAATTCGCAGTGAAAATCTTATGTGACTGAGCGAACAAAGCATGCGAGGTTTATGGTACCGAGTCACTTTGGATTTTTGCGTAGTCCCAAAAACAAGGTCAGATTTTCATCTAAATTTTGCAATCGACTTACATTCGGCCCTATATCCGTGGATAAATCTGACAGGTAGTGAAAATCCTATGAAGGATCAGATATCGAGACTCTGGAACTTGTAAACTCCCATATTATGATGGGGTAATACAGCTAGGGTTTGGATATGAAGGAAACACGCGTTTGTCTAACCACAAAAATCAAAATCATAGCCCGTCACCCACCCAATAATAAAATAATAAAATAATAAAATAATAAAATAATAAAATAATAAAATAATAAAATAATAAAATAATAAAA
>JAQGAU010001370.1:0-19617 GCA_034698045.1 Paramacrobiotus richtersi | reverse complement strand
ATTTATCGAGAGTTTTCTTCTTATTTACTTGCTCTTTGTTTACACACCTGTTGTGGGCTGCGCGCGCGCTGCGGGTGAACAATGACCTGATCACTAGACAGAGCAATTCCTTGTCTATCACACGGACCTGATGCAATAACTGTATACAACTTCGATTTCGTGCAAAAAAATTGTCTGTTAGAACCATCCAAAACGGAACCCATTGGGTATTCCTTCCCCTTAAGTGATGAGTCGAATGCATAATGAATCAATGCGAAATACGTGATACGATAGCGAGATAAAACCATAATTTTGGCCCCAAGCGCGTTCAGTAATGTAATTGGCCTCGCATTCTGTCCGATGCGGTCGACAACTTTCCCAAGGAACTACATCGGCTACGCACCAGGTAATTACAGGCGGAATGTTATTTTTCGTGTTACTTTCTTATGACTTAATCCTAAATTTGTGCATACGTCGTAAAATGCATGTTTCTTTTTTATTTCCCAGATCCGTCCCAGATCGGTCCCGGCGGAATTTTTCGTGCTGGCATTCTGTGAGCTGGGAAAACCGCTATGGGATAATATTATGAAAATCTACCGGACTGTAATTCGGTGGCAACTGGATTTGTCGCACCAGCGAAAGTCATCCAAAGAGGATGCTGTTACAGGTAAAGTATCACGTGGAGTGTTTTTGCTGATTACCACGGTTTGTTTTCATGACGCTGCAAATGAAGGGGCCTGTGCCGCGTGCTTCCGGTTCATTGTTATTTTGCCATTCACGGCCGTAAATTAATTACGATTTTCTTTCCGATTGGTGATCTATCTTGTTTTTGCTTGTTCCGAAGTGGTAACTTTATTTCAACCTCTATTAACGTTAGTGACACGTTTACAGTTCAACAGCAGCAGCTGATTCTAATGCCGACCGCGATAATATTATTGTGGAAGTGCATGTTCACGATAAGCTGGAAAGTGGACCACCGAGGTTGTTGCCTGATATGGAGCCGAAGCCGCGAGCACGTTTAACACAGATGCGGAGGTTTTGCGCGGTTAGTGATGCGGAGGTTTTGCTCGGTTGGTAAAGAATTCGGTGGAATGAATTCGGATTTCCTCATGGTTACCGGCGGCCCCTAAGCAGCAAGCATCGTGTTTTTTCGTTGTTTACCACAAGTAAGTTGAGAATTTTTTATACAAAAACTCTTGGTACTATTTCGCGTTCTTTTTTACCAAAGAGGAAGAACTGCACTTTTTGCGAAATCCAGTCAAGATGGATGCTGGCACACAGGACACCGATTGTGTGATTGAAGAACCTACTGCCAGCTTCAGCGTAAGCTACAGCATTTCGTCTGGTCATATCATTATTTCGTTTCCATCACGCGTTTCCTCTTCCGCGCTCTTCCTAGCGTTCTATAATTTTCAGAAAAGACCAGGCGTCGGAAAAGATTACTTTTTTATTTCTGCCAGCCCGAAACAGCTCCCGAAAAGCTGTCGTCTGTAGAGTGCTGGTATTTAGGATCGCATTTCGCCCAGCTGGCTCGAGTTTTCGCATCAGTATCGTTGCACCGGGAACCCTTTCGGTTATGGCAGATTCATGCATTGCTGGAGGGACGGCACGTAAGCCATGGCTAACCATTTAAGTAGCTTGTCAATCAACCGGTACGATCAAGAGCTTAGTTAACGACATTATGCGGAGTAAAATGTTTGCAGATTAGCGAAAGTTGCTTTGGTCCCATGGATCTCGTTTTTTTAGAGCGCGCTAATTTAAATTAATTTTTGCTAAAAGAAAAGCTGTCCTCCTTCAGGATCTGAAATTTAAAGGCACTGCCAGTGCTTTTTTTAAAGTATGCAATTAAAGTGGAGATTTTTCGTCACATAGCGTTGATCTCGTGCCAGAGCTGGATAGAGGATCTCATATTGCCGGAATAGATTCTTCCAACGCATACGTTGTTTGTGTAGGGAAGGACAGTATTTATCGTGTAAGGGTTACTGTTTAGCATATACATATAAAGAACAGAGACATAATTGTGTTTGGGTCTTGTCAACAGATAATTGATCCTGTCGTTACCTACTCCGTTCTGGCCACTTGCGTTTTCCGGAGACCCTTGTTAACCGATCTTTGTGCTTTTTCGATAAAGTATTTACCAGCATAGCTATCCAAGTTTAGGAGAGTAGATTCAGTCATTCCGGACTAAGTTCAGAGACCGATTGGAATCAGCGATATAAATCCTCTGGACATGGGTACAGATCTACTTTTGTTTTGAATTAGAAAAATTCAATTATTTTTTTTTCCGGACTTCCTGCACGGTGTATCCAGTGCAACACAGATGGCAAATTGCTCATATCTGGTTCTGACGATACGACCGTAAGGATATGGCAAGTTAAGAGCTGTATCTGTGTTCGAGTAGTACAATTCCAATGAGAAGTACAGGGTTATTTCTCGTGCAAAACAGGAGAGAAACGGCTGGACTGTCCGGTCTATTTCCAAAGAATTCATTGTTAAACCTTGAATTGTTTGACAAAATTTCTGTATTTTTCCCGTTCTATTGCGTAGGAGTTTTTACAAAACTTGTTGATGAATATCTTTAGTTACACGTACGAATAATGACGCTGAGTAAATCATTGGAAATCTAGAAGAAAACGTAAGCGAACGGTATGGAGCCGCTATAATGTGTATTTCGCAAAGGTTAGGGGAGCTGTGACGGATTCTGTGGGCAAAGTGAAGTTCATCGTCACATGGCACATGGGACGATCGATCATATTGCAGTAGCTAAGGTCAGCGGCGAAGAGAGCTCACCCAGGGATCAGGGGGTCATTGAGACGGATCCGACCGTTGTGCTGTAGAAAAAGAACGAGCTACTGTATTTTGTCGTGTTTCGGTTTCAGGTCTTCAGATCTGGTAGAATGGTTAGCATGTAAAACATAAGTATTTAATTAATATTTAACAGTAGTACGAAGTACTTTTTTGTTTGTACGGTAGTTTGATATTCTCTCTTTAACGCTCTTGTTTATTTGTATGTCTCTTGAACGGGATATTGGATGTTCGAGTAAGGACGCCGTGGTGTGTGTCACGGAGGCTAGGGAGGTGTTTGTGTGGGAATCATCGGCCGGCTTCGTTGTGGGATGTATGTTATGTTCCCGGAAGTGGATGTACGTTGCGGAGAGTTATGCCCGTCTGGATTATTGAAACGTGCATCGTTGCTACTTGACTGCGAAACAGTTCACTGCATCTATTTGTATGGAGATGCACTTTATCGGATGGAATCTCGCAAATATCAACGAAGCCAGCTGCCTGATCATCGGACAGTCGAGGTAAATTCCCAAGTGTTCGTTACAGTAGTTTTATAATTCACGGTGTCATTTTGTATCGGTATACATTTAAAAATTTTTCGGCAGTTGGTCTCGGGAAATGTTCCTTGTCTTTATCTAGATTTATTAAACACCGCACAGGTTTATATCGGCTCTTGTGTCATATCCAAAACAACAAGGTCGTTGCCTTCTCTGTCTTGAATTAACATCCCAATATTGCGAACTGAAGCAGTCCTCATTACACAGAGACTGTCTGAAATATCTACACAGTGATAATAAGTATTCTGAAGATTAGAATTTCTTAAAAATTGATCCTTTTCAAAACTAAAATAATTCCAGGGTTTTTTCTTCAAGACAGTGGCAACAACTAGTGTGATTTTCTCACTGACAAGCAGAATCGTTCTGGCAATAAACGGTGATCCTTTCTGATCAAAAAATACGCAGTCAACGTGAATGGTTTTTCGGCCATAGGATGCGGTGTCCAAACGTACACCGTGTTCCGTAACGCAGCGCTGGAATACGTTGATGTTGGCAGCTCCCATTAAGATCCTAAATCCTTGATGCTTCCAGGTAGGCAAAGACTGCTGGGTCATCGAGTTTTACGGATGTGATATCTTTTCCTTTCCCACAAAGATATGCTCTGCCATCAATAGAACTGCATCGTACTGCACCAAGAGGTATGTCTGCCATGAGTTGCTGTTTCGCTTTCTTTACTACAGGTGTCGCCGTTGAAAAACAGCGATCAATCAGCGCTCACCAGCCAGCGCGAAGCTTATTTTTCCGGCAACTTCTTTGTGCTGTGATTTTGATCCCTTCAACTGTCTTTTCAGCTTGCCAATATAATTCTCGTGCTTAAAAGCCCAGAATGACGTTGGATTTCCGAGAAGGTAGGGGTACTCCACGAGATGGCAGCGAAACTGGTGTAAATTGTAGGACATGTACCGTTCGCCGAAATAACTTTGACGTTCCAACCCAAACTGCATCACCAGGGTTGATACCTCCAGTAGCCCTTCCTCTGTGACATCTGGCCCCAGCAAATACTGCACCGCTGCGGCAAATTTTGCATAAGTGAGGACTCCTTTTCGGGTATATATATGACACCAGATAAACTAGTAAGACCGGAATATAGCGTAAAGTTCATGTAATCTGACCGTTTCCAGTAACCCAGCAATGCAAGCGTTTTTTGAGTTCGCAAAGTACTTGGTGGTTGCAGACGCTCCAAAAACGCGAAACCAGCTTTCGTTTTTCGGCATTTAGCTTCCAGTGTGGTCCTTTTAAACGAAATTCCATAAAGTTTTTTTCAAACCCTTCAAAGCAGAGGTGCATTGGCTCAACTGGAGTTTGCTTAACCATGCTGAATTTTTTCAGTTTCAGTAACTGTGATACTCCTTGGAAACCCGTCAAGGAAGAACATCCCTCCTCGGCAAATGTGCCTCTTTCCGCTGATACTGCGCAGTTTCGGAGCTCCGGTATGCAGAATGGAACACGTAAGGAGGTTTTCATTGGATAACATTGCAGCGATTTTTCGTCAACACCCGGATTTAACAGTTCTCTGTTGCCAGGATCTTCACAGTGGACGCATCTGTAATCAGCCGTGTGCGAACTCAAAAGCGTGACGGCCCACCTTTCCTGACTGTTCGAAATGTACTGCACATTGTCTTCCGTGTAACTCACACCATCCTTTCAAGCCGAAGGAGCTCCTCAATGGCGGGATATAATAATGTCTGCTTCCATTTTAAAGGCTGTTTCCACTTATCTTGAAACAATTTGGCGCTCTTGTTCCAGATGCCGAGCAGGCGCGGTCTCGGTCGACCAGCTGGTACAGCTACATGGCAGCTAAGCTTTATTCCTCCCATTGTAACAGCGTGTTGCGCACCAGACAACTACATGTTTCGAAAAGTTACGTATTAAAACATCCAATCTCATCTCGTTCATTAACACGCGCCTTAACACTCGGAAGTGCCCCCAAAACTGCGGCGGCATTGCCTTTAACAATAGCAACAGAAAAACGCTGTTTCAAAAATGATCCAGAGCGCGGATCGCCTGATTTTTCGAAAAGTTTTCGACCTGGCAGCTAAGCACCCTCAGATCAGAATTGGATGATTTTGCAGTAGCGGCACCATTAAAAAATACAACGATGGGTAATATGGTCCCAGGGAATCATAGTAACCTTTGCATATTTCGCCATCCTGATAGCACGCAATTCTGTTGTTGTTTTTCGCAGTACGCGTGTAGGAGCTCCTAAACTCCCCTGATTGGACAGCGCGGGAAAATGAATGTATGTGAAAGGTTCCAGGACCGCCAGCGGATACTGCGCTCGGCAGTTTTCATTGGGTCATGTCCGAACAGCCACGTCGTTCTTGACTTCGCCGATGTATGCTGCGCACAGCGGGCAAGCAACATGCACGCAATATTTTTTAGCTATGTTTCGCTGTCGTAGGCCAGCCTGTAGCTGATAAAAAGTCCCCGGAAACTGTGATTGCTGGGGAAGTAGGAGCGAGATTAAATGGTGCAGCGATTCCTGTGCGTCGTATGATATTGCGGACTTTTCGGCTATCTTCAGGAACATTCCCGAAAACTGGTTGACGGTCACGCGTGCTTCGGCTGCTGTAAATTCTCCCAAGTTTCGTGGAGCTCCATTGGGTTCGTTAATACTTGTGTATCGTTCTGTTAACCCACGTCTACGACAATGTGTTTGATTAGTTATACTTTCGATTTAGAATAAGAATAATTTTTTAACCCGCACCGATGTGCAGTGTAGCTGTAACAGCTTCGATAATTTTTCCAGGGACGCTACGGGTACCACTGGCTCATCAACAACCACCGGGAGGAGCTCCTCACCGTTTTCTGCGAAAGAGACTGTTTACATTGCTCAAATACGATGCCAATACCGAAATTTGCATACCAGGCATATGTTGTTCGCAGGTTTCTGCATGCTCCGGATTAACATTTTCATTTGCGACGGAGATCTTTCTGCGATGGTTCCTGTCTGATTTTTGACGTACTCCCACTTTCCGTCGACGCGTCTCCATTTGAAATATTAAAAAACACGTACGTGCTTTCAGAACCGTAAAAGCATCAGAACCGATGTTGTTATTTCACGAAATTCCGTAAAATGATTCTTTCAATTAGTGCTTGCTTTCGCGCACGATAATTCAGCACAAATGCAGCGAGACGAGGTAGATCAGCAGTGTTACGAGCAACTGTGCGGTATGGGCTTGTTTACGCGCCCACGACTTTGTCCGAGTCGGTGCACTGTACCGCCTCTGATACAGGGTAATGTTACGGAAGTGCAGCCATTTAAGTCCGGGTGCTTCCTGTGTGATTAACATAGCTTAATGTTTGTCGTAACCTGTTAAGGATTGTTTTGCGGAGCTCAGCATCATTTTATTCGCTCGTTTAACTGTGTCGTTCGGTCTAATTTCCTGTCAGTGTATTTTGTGCTTTTCTTCGTAGAATTTGCAGCTGGAAATGTCTCTTCTTTCTTCCGCTCTTCCCATCTCCAGCTGCTCTCAGCAGATAATTTAATTTTACTCAACTTTATCTCATTCATTTTATTGGGCTTCTATTCTTATATTGTGGTAGGACTCCGTAGGAGAATGTGTTGATTTGGTTATTGACCGAGCGAGCGAAACGAGCGAGGTTTATGCTTTGAGAGCTGGGCCAAAAAAAAATTCGCTTCTTGGCTTTATCTCAAAAACCACACGTTAGATTCTCATACTTTTTTTTGCATTCAGCTCGTATTTCGTGTTAGTTAGCCGGAAAATTACTGGATGTGCTAAAATAATTCTGGGAGTCCGGATATCCGGACTTCGGATATTCCATAGACTCCTATGTTAAAAGTCGCGTGGCGTGCCGAAGGATGATAAAAGCTGGGGTGTATTAAGTATTACGAGGGAGGTGGGAGGGGCGAAAGTCCGCAAGAGTAGAGGATTAAAGACTCTACTTTTGTGCGGAAAGGGGAGGAAACTTGAACGTCGCCGACGGGGAGAAGGGTAGGTTGTTTTCAAAAAAAGGAAAAACTATAAAATTAGTAACTTCAGATCGTTTTGGACGGTTTCGTTGGTGTTTAGATTAGTTTTTCAGGATAAATAAAGTATTTGTTTTGCCGGGAATACTCTACAAATCGAATGACAAAAAGTAGAGGTTGCGGAAAAGGCTTTACTGTCAAAATGTTTCGAATTTCGAATGTTGGTTGTCCAGAAGACGGCGCGGCACATACGGCATGAAGTTACAGGTTGTGAGGTGACAACACGGTACGGGCAACTACTGTACAGCCGGGTCGAAATTTCTATGAGTTACGAGTTGAATTTGTGCTCGAATCGAAACTTGATGATAGTTATAAGATTGTAAGTTTTGTTACTCTTTTGTACGGCCAAGAACTTACTATATCTAAATATAATATTACTATAATATTACTATAATATTACTATATATCTGTATCTACATCTGTAGTAAAGTAAGTTCTTGGTACGGCTTGTTGGCTGCTTTGAGTTCGCTCGGTCTATACGCACGAAAGAATGAAGTGCTACCTGGTTAAATGATGTATCAAAAATGTACACTGAAATCTTTAACATTTGATTTATTCCGCAGAAATTGTGCCAGGGAATGCGTCGCTGTCCAGGGAGTTCCTCAGAGCGGGTAATAATATTTACTTTTTATTTGCAGTGTTTCTACTGTTTCTTTGTGGCAGGTCGACGTGGGGGTTTCATCAGTGTTGCGGGACCTTCCAGAGATGCTGGCTTCTTGCCACAAAGTCAGCCAGGTAAAGATACCCGATTTCGTGTCATTACTTTATTTACTTCACGTTGAAAAATCTGTATCCAATTTTTACACTTTATATTTACTAAATGGTTAGACTATAGTCATCGTTTGTCCTGTCTGGGCATACCAATTGTTCGCAAAATCACGCAATCCGACTTGTTTTTCAGAATCCTCAGCACAGTCACCGGTTCCAGTACAGGAGCTCCTTACACAAGGTAACTGACTGCAGCGGCATCTAACCACTTGTACCAGTCTGCCCAGTGCCCATTCCAGGTGATGATGCTGACCTGTGTGGCGGCGTGTGCTGAACTAGAAGCCCTTGTCACGGCTGCAGAACATTGCGAAACCGGTAAGTGCAGAAGAAACACTGCCTGGATCAGTTCGAATTTGTTTTCAGTTCTATGTTCTCTGCTTATTTCGGACGCTCATAGACAATTTCCGTTTGGTATACGGTAGTCGTTTATTCCTGGATTTATTATTCTGAAGCAGTATTTGCTCTTTATATATTTTCTGGATATCCATCTTCGCTCCCAATGAGCCGACCGCATCTTACACAGAGCTGAAAAGCACGTATAAATAATTTGTGCCGCATTTACTCATTTGTGTTCTTGTAGCTGTGACGCGCATTCAGTGTCCGAGCAGCAAACCTGGATCTGAATCCTGGCATCGGAAAGGCTACAACCAATTCGATCCATGGAGCACAAGTACGAG
The DNA here is from genome assembly GCA_034698045.1 of Paramacrobiotus richtersi. NCBI lineage: Eukaryota > Metazoa > Tardigrada > Eutardigrada > Parachela > Macrobiotidae > Paramacrobiotus > Paramacrobiotus richtersi. The sequence goes on along the minus strand of JAQGAU010001370.1, from coordinate 10,861 downwards.
CGTAATTTATGTAATCGATAAAATTTTTCTGAAGGAGCTCCTCGATCGTAGACGGCGGCTGGACCAGCCAAACTCAGTTTGTAGACAGCATGGCCAGTAAAATTACAGACGCGGAAATGGACCACGACGAACCTTTCGGTACCTTTGTCCAACCGGTTGCATTTGAGACGACGGGTAGCTGGGGGGCGCAAGCCAAGTCGTTCTTGAAGGAACTCGAACGCAAAATTCGGGAGAATAATGGGAATCCCCGGACAATGGAATTCCTCCGTCAACGAATAAGTGTTGAAATCCAGCGGGGGAATGGAATCTGCGTTCTGGGGACGGGTTGACACAAGCAAGGAGCTGGAAGATGTATTTTTGTGTTTTAACGTGTAACAGCTGTTATTGTTTTGCGTTGTTTTTTCTTTTGCGTTTCTTTTCGGAATTCATTTTTGTCCTTCTGGTCTCGTATTGTCGCTCGCGTGAACGTGTACAATTCATTATTATTGTTGCATTTGTTATGGTCCGTTTTTCTAAGCGATAACCTTTCGGTAAGTACTGTGCAAAGTGTGACTGGTATCCATGCTAACGATGAAAATGAATTCAGGATATTACGAGCGCGAAACAGTGCGACGGCAGATAGAGGCTTGGCTTCCAGAAGATAATTTGTATGTGACATCTGATTCCGAGAACTTCCGTGCTTCCGCAATCCGCCCTGACACAGCCGCCGATAGTGCTGGACGGACCTACTCGAAATTCGGCCCCGGTGACGTTACCGCACGCAACAATTGATGGAGCACCTTGTAATTAATTGCTTGTGTGCGCTGAAGGCGTAGTGTAACCAATTAATTTTTGTTTCAGCCATGTCAACTAACGGAACCGTCTCGGCCACAGTTCCCACCATGCTCGTGAAAAATATCGGCGATTTGAGTACGAATAGTTTCTGTTGCAGAAACCGCAGTTTTTGCAGTAGTGACATTTTCTGCAGTGAAACGAACCCTGGAAGTTATGAAACTACCGGAACTGTCTGATGTGAGAGATCTGGTAAAGGACGGCAGCCCGATTCTGTTTAAGAACCATCGATGGAAGTGGCCTGAGATAGGAGCTCCTTGAACGCCAGAACAAGGTAACATTTCTGCATATTCAAGGTTTTTTCTGCTGCAGTACATGCTATTGTGTCAGAATATTACATTCCACTTCGGAGCTCCGAATGTGATTTCCATTTAAAAATCCAGCTCGTGTGAACCGTTCAACAATTACGCACCGAGACCAAACTTCGCCTTGGTTTTTTCAGCTGAATGGCCCAGACAAACAAATGCTGCACGCCTCGTATACAACTATCTTTGTGGACGGTGACTGTCATCTTCTGGACTCCCATTTTCTCAACAGAAAAACCGCTTCTGAAAAGTATTCTTGGTACCTGATGTGTCGGTTAATCGGATGAGCTCCTGTACTCATTCGCCTGGCAGCGCTGCACGAAATGCGACGTGATTTGGCTGTTAAAAAACGACAGTATAGCTTTACGAGGATGTTTTGGGGAGGGAGTTTTTCCAATCAGTTAACAGTGAGTGCTGGTTTAATCGACCGAAGCGGAGCGGAGATCCTCTATATTCGATAGAAATGGTTTTTTTGTCCGTCCCGTCGGTCACGGTACCGGAAGTATTACGTAATAGCACGGTAGTATAGGGCGCGTCCTCTATATTCAACAGAACTGTATATCTTGTCCGTACCGTCGGTCACGGTACCGGAAGTATTGCGTAATAACACGGTAGTATAGGGCGCGTCCTCTATGTTCAACAAAACTGTATATCTTGTCCGTCCCGTCGGTCACGGTACACGGAAGTATTGCGTAATTAGTACAGGGCGCGTCCTCTATTTTCAACAAAACTGTATATCTTGTCCGTACCGTCGGCCACGGTACCGGAAGTATTGCGTAATGACACAGTAGTATAGGGCGCATACTCTCTATATTCAACAAAACTGTATATTTTGTCCGTCCCGTCGGTCACGGTACCGGAAGTATTGCGTAATAACACAGCAGTATAGGGCGCGTCGTGTACATTCAATAAAAAACTTCACCTCTCCTAAGGCATTACTGGAAACAGGGTGTAGCAAAATCTTTCTATTGGAAACACCCCTGTTGACAGCACAAACACCCTGTCCGCATAGCCACATTTTTAGCGTATGTCGTTAAATATTAATTCCATTAACTGTGGTTTCTTGTTCGCATCGGTCCACCAGTGCCCGCATACAGCGAGTGCACTTACCTAGTATTTTAATTGGTATGGATTTAATTGGTTTGTTTAATTTGTGTTTAAATCGTATCCTTAAGGACAGTAGTTTTTGTGTTTGTGATCTAATGCAGCTTAAGTACAGTATATCGCTGATTTTTCATAACCATTTCAGTTGATTTACCATACCGTCTTTTTGCATAAACTTTTAGTTGTTGTAAGGAGCTCCTTTACAATGATATTTCGAATGTGTAAATATTACTTTGTTTTTACTTTAGTGAAAACGCGTGATGTCATTCGGATGATGGTTCCTGATGGAGCTGTGGGAAGCGAGTTAATGCGTGCTGCGCTTATCAAGGGACTTCCGCAAATTCCCAAGTCTATGCCATCGCACTTTGGGCATCATTTTCTGACGTGGATGGACACCTTCAAGGCCATGCACAACAGGCGCACGGCAATGGATGAAGCGACTGTATTAGTGTGGGAAGTGCTTGGTTTTGGTAGTTTATGAGCTCCTTTGCTTCGCGTAATGGAATAACCTTTAAACTGATTGTGTTAATTTAGCATACAAAGATTTTTGCGCTAATTAGTCCATTATTACTGCCGGCTGACTGCCGTAGGCGTTGCAGTGTGTGGTCTCTGATTGGTCGATGCGAGTCTTTTTCTAGCCAATGAGCGGTTAGTATTTTAATGGCTTAAGCCCGCCTGTTGGGCCAAGCGCAATGTTTATTGGCCAATACGTAGCCACTCAGTCCATCAATAAAATCTAACGCACCAAAGCGAGAGCGGACAAACTAAGTCGTGAGCAGAATATCTTGGGCGAAATTCCGTTAACACTTTAACAGACTAAGTATTTCCTGCTGGGAAGATACAAGACCGCTCGTTTACTTTACTTCCTTCAGCTTCAGCTGATCGGACATTTTTTACTACATTTTTTACAGTTACTTTTGTTTTGGCTAGCTAGTTTGGATCTACGTGCCGTTGCGTCCTGTACTAAATAGTGAACAAGTTTTCATGTTCCGTCCTCTATATTCAAGTCACCAGTTTTTTTTATTACACTTTTTCGTCTTGCTGGGTTACATCAAGCCTTCGGCACCGTATCACGACACCAGATTTTTAGTACTTATTCCGCTCTTGGTGTCTGGTTACATCAACGTGAAGACGATCTAGCACAACTAAAAACTCTGAGCATCCGAAACCACGTTTGGCAATGTTCTGAAAGTGGGCTCAAACAATATCGAAAACTTCGTTTTCATTGTGTCGGTTTCTTGCAAAGCATGAATAAAGCGCTAATAACTGGTTATTTTGTTAACAAAGACATTTAAGTCTTGGATTCCTAAGCCAATCTGCAAGTTAAACACCGCCCTTGAGATTGACATTTCCGTTGTTATAGCTAAATATAGCACCATGTCGGGTTTTCCTTGTAAAATAAAAAGAGCATGTGACGCTGTTTCGACTATCGCGAATCGACTGGTGACGGTGTTATCGGTTTTTCAAGATTCGATTTGATTGTTTAAGTTTCTGTACCGGTGGTTCGTAATATTATAGAGTTCCCTTGATTGACAGAAAAAGCTAGCCCGTCTATACGCATGATTTCTCTGTCTATTTCAGTGAAACGTGACTGCATCTAGAGATGTATATTCATGAAACACTATCCGGGTTGACCAGTATGCCTCAAGTCAGTCGCTTGAGGTCCCGATATCGTGTCTATTTTGTGAAATGGTCAATACCGTTTTATTTACATTCCATACATAGTTCGCTACCTTTTTCCAATGTCCACCGATGGCCCAGAGCAAAAAAGCCTAACAAGCTATGGACACGAACCGATGTATTCGCAAAATAAGAGATCATGCCTAATAATTCTGTTAAATGTATTGATCACAAGATATTTTTTTGCCAAGGGGAGGTTATGTACGGTGAATAAGCATGAATTTGTGAAGGTGTTTATCCGTAAGTTAGCGTAACATAGCGGTCTGCGAGAATCTGATCAATATTGTCGACCGGAACGAAGGGAAGGCCTTCTATGCTCTGCTCCGACGCAGTTTTTTTCTGTTACGAAAGTCCGGGAAGTCCGTTGTATTATTTTCGCTGACGATAACTCTCATCAAAATGGTCCAATTGGCTTTAAATTTGACCAGTATGCTCTTCGCTACGAGTTCTGGAGCCCTATTGTTTTTGAAGAATATTTTTAAAATATAACGAAGTTATTGAGATCAAGGTGCATTACGCATGTACCGCAAATACCAAACAAAAGCGTCAAGCCCCTTGCGCAAGTGAGGACAATCAAAAGCGGATCCTGCAAGTATAAGGTTAAAAGCAGTCCTACGCTTTTATCAGCTTCGGCCTTTATCGCCAGCACCAGCCAAGAGCGATTACCTAGTAATCTTGTTTTTGGTTCCTCCGTCACAGACCGCTGTGATAAGTATTAACAACAACTTCAAAAAGACCATAATCTCCCCTTGAAAAACAATATCCTGGATAAATCGCAAACCGCGCTTGTGACAGTATCGCTACTGACCTAAGAAACCAGTGGAAAGCGTCTTCTGAAGTCACTGTGAAACTGATTTGCTGTTTTGAACGAAGTAAACTAATGTAAGTTGCTAGCTCGTCCCGTAATAATCCTAGAAAATCCTGGCGTTATGTGAAGAATAGTGCTGATAAAATCGGTATACCACCTGCACTGGTAACAACCATAAAATCAGGAGCAGGCGTGGTAGCATATACTGATTTCGACAAAGCGACATTGTGGAACAAGATGTACAGTGATTCACAAAGGGTTTACAAACGTCACTGTAAAAGTTCGTATGCCGAACTATCAGTGGGAAACGAAGAAACGTTTGATATCACCGAAGGCTTGGTTTCAGAGCATATTTCGCGTTGTTCTCCTATGACGTCCAGCGGCCCTTTTGTGATAGCTAATAAGTTGCTGAACATTTCTGCTTTGTCGATAGCGTAACCGTTATCAATGGTCTTCAAGGCGGCCGTAAACGAGGGATGTTTTCCGTTAAATTGGAAAAAATCGTACATTTCACTGATCCCAAAGGGCTTGAAAGATCAACTAATCTCAGTAATTTTCGTCCAGTTTCTTTGCTCGATTCACCTTCGAAAATTCTTGAACACTGTATCAGAGAGTACCTCCGTCATCTGTGGGCGCGGAGTAATGTTTTACGTGATCACCAGGTTGGTATCGCGAGGAGAGATCCTGTGAGCTTCAGAATCTCTGTTATGTTAAGGCGGTTTCGGATTGTTTACTGAATGACATTGAAACTGATGCAATTTTTTTGAATTGTTCTAAAGCATTTGACAGATGTGACCACGAGTGCATCCTAAACTCGCTGGTCGAAATGGATGTATGTAGTCAGATCGTGCATTCCATAGCTGATTATCTCAAAAATCGGAAACAGTGTGTGGTTGGTAACGATTGCATGTTTGAAGTTTTGGATGTAACGAGTGGAGTGCCTCAAGAGTCAGTACTGGGCCCGCATCTGTTTCTTTGTTTACTGATTACGCTTCCATCCAGATTGAGCAACGGTAGTGAGCTTCTGATTTTTGCGGATGATATCACAGTATATTGGCCCATAATGTCACCGGAAGACAAAGTTTTTCTGCAAGCTGACATCAGCAACGTTGCTGAGTGGGCGACGGAAAATAAACTGGTGTTCAACAGTTTGAAGTCTATCCGTGTGTGTGTTTCTAGAAAACGTTCGCCGGCTAATTGTAATGAATACTTCTTGTATGGTACTGCCATTACAAAGTCCGATAACGTAAAATATTTATGAGTAACCCTGGATCGTTGTTTGACCAGGAAGCAACATACGGAAAACATCGTAGTGAAATGTAACAAACGGAATCCTTACATTCTGTTTTTGTTTCGTCCTCACTAAGATTCTGCTGCGGGTCCATTTGTTTCAATTCTTTTAGTCGTTCTTGTACTCGCTTACTGTAGCTCAATCGTTGAACGGCTACACAAAACTAGCCGAGATAAGCTTGAGCATTGTCTGGAAAAATTTGTTACCACAATTCGTCTTGGGAATGGCCTGCATGATTTTCACCTTCAATTGAAAGAGTTATTGTGGGACTCGGCTGAACTGCGAAGACTGAAGAAATCATTAGTTTTGGTTTACAAACTGATATTTAATCGGATACCTCTGTGTGAAATTTTTTCATTCCTTATGAGTCTCCTGCTGCTGCTTGGCTTTCTGTTTCAGGGAACACAAGATCACGGCAGCGATTTTCAGACCAACCCATTGAGTTTGAGTTTATTCATCAGTAGCCAAGCCAACAAGTGGCACTCAAGGGCTAGTGGATTAGGATATGTTATTATCAGGTGTGGTTCCAATATGCCCGGCTCCGACCTTGGTCAGCGAATGGACCGTGCCTCCTCACCATAACTCGATGGCCGTGTGCTCACACGAAGGTGCAAAGAGATTTGCGGCTTCGCTGACACTGGTTAACGTCCACCACGACCGCTTTGCTTAGCTCATCTTGTAGCGTTTTTCTTCTGCCTTAAGAACTGGTTACGGTATCCGCAAATAAAACACTTCTTTGAATTACAGTACGCAACGCTTTTGAGAGCTCCCAAAAATAAACATGTCCTGCGGAACGATTTTCGATTTTGCAGGAATTATCTTCATTACAAATTTCACCCAAGTGGCAACGCTCCGGGGCTATGTTTTATTTTTTTGTTAGAGTCTGTCATGTTAGCAAGAATCTGCATATCAAAAGAGTTTGCTAGGGTTAGTGCTGCTGCGGAGGAAAAATCGTATCTGCTTATCACCTTAACATGCTGTTCAACTGTGGACTGTGGCTCATGAGCTGTACGATTCGGCAAATGTTTAACAACATTTACTTACAGCACGACCCAGCTACTAGAATCCGATCAAAGGTTTTTGTTTAGTTGCCACTGAGGACTCCTGGAAAATTAAATATATTAAACGCTTGAATTTGTAATTGATATATTGTTTATTTCCTCCAAATTAAACCTAGCCCCGCGCGTCCGACTGTTACTCCACAACAAATTTGCTTCCTTCCTTAAATGGAGCAGCTGTTTGTCTTTATGATTAGTGCAGTTTTTTCGTGTTTTTCGGCTCTCAGGGCAGATGCAAGGTCACGAAAAAGGAAGTGAAATGCAGGACAAAAGTTCTTGCTGTCCGATTAAGAAAAACCGTTCGCCTACTGAACACAGACATGACCTATGTTACGAAACCCATATCGTCAGAAAGTAGAAGGCTGCTCCAACCCGACGCATAGAAACAAAGCTAGGAAGCTTTTTGCATCTTCCCGTGCGCACCCAGTAGTTAGTGTAAGTTCTGTTCGTGATCTTGTGAACAAATGCCCACAATCAACAACAACTTTATTCCCCCAGATTTTTCTGACAGGGGCACCATGGCTGGCACTATTTCCAAGACGGACACCATTCTGTTAAAACACATAAGATGCTAAAAGAGAACAGTCATATTACGCATTAAACAAGAACAATGAAGGTAACAACAGACACTCTCCAGTGTATGCATGGTAACTATCACGCAGAACTTCTCTAAGAAAATTACTGTAGTAAAAAAGGTCATTTTTTATCATTGTCAGGAGAGCGTGCATTTACTTTCAACATAAACCGAAACTTCTCAGACAGTTCACATTCCACGGGATTTGGTCCTTTCGAGTACAGTTTTGTTAGTAGCTTTTCTCGCTGCAGAGCAAACGCTGGGCACTGGAACAAGGCATGAGTCTCGTCGTCCACTTGTTCACATGGTGCGCATACTCTGTCTTCACGTATCGTGTTGTTCCATCTTCCTGTTTCAACTGCAAAATGGTGGTTTCCTGTCAGGATTTTTATTCAGCATTTTCCCGGTTCCATCGCTATGATATGTAAATATTCCGATTCTATCGTCGAAGGAAGGCACTGAAACATCAACATCATCCGGCTGCTCTGGGCAGCATTGGCTCTTACGCATTCTGTTAGCTCTTTTCGAAGATTTTGTTCAAGTTTTGTAGCGACATTTCCTGCTGACATTTTGAGCATTTCACATAGGATTTCATTAGACGGCATGTTCAACTTTATTTCTTGTACAGAAGAAAGTGACTTCAGCAAATTTTTAATCCAGCAGCGAGCCCGATTCTGTCCAACTGATATACTTTCATAAAGCGATTCTTTTAACAATGAACCTTCCGATGCGCGTATTACGTTTTCAAAAAAACGAATCTTTTGCTTTATTTGTCGCAGACTGACCGGCAGTTCAGCAAGCACATAATACAACGCTTTCGAGTCAGTGCCAGTGCGGAGATGAAAAGCGCGCTTAACGAAATTTAGCTGTAACTTATCCACTTCCGATATCTGTCCACAGATTTCAACACCATATAAGCAAACGCTGCCTACCGTACTTTTAAAAATCTCCTGCACAGTTTTCCATGAGTAACCATTTTTCAAGTTTCCAATTTTCTGCAACGCTAAATTATAGGCTGTTTTAACCCGCTCACAAAGGTATCGCGCTGATGCCTTTAGATCACATCGTTCATTCATTACAAAACCAAGATAATTGAACTCTTTTAAATGTGCAAGTTTTTCGCCAGCTATTGCAATTTCGCACGTTATTTCTTTTCGCATATATGACGCCTCTGACAACCATGCAAAATGATTTTTTGTAATTTATAGCTAGGCTAAAATCGTCCGAAAAGGTTCTTAAACGATCAACCGACACTTTCAGTTCTGATTCGCTGTCGCTCATGAGCACGATATCATCCGCAAATTTTAGTAAAGACACAGTGCGCTTCCCTAACATAGTCTAATTGATCCTGCCTCCACTAACAAACCTTGTGAGTGAGTCAATATAGATGCTGAAGAGTACAGCTGATGACGGATCACCCTGTCTTATGTACACCTTTTTCCAACCGAAAGAATTCAGAGTAAGTATTCCACTTCACTCGATTAGGAGCGGCGGAGTACATTTTTTTCAAGAAATGTAGCATTTTTGGAGAAATTCCCATAATCTGCAAACAGTTCCAAAGTTTTTCATGGCAAACATTGTCAAAGGCGCTTGTAAAGTCAATAAAAGCAAGTAAACGGGACGCTTCTTAAACGCATATTTCTCAGAAATCGTGTGCAAGATAAAGATTTGGTAGTCAACTGTGCTCCTGCCCATACGAAAACCACCCTGATCATCCTCAAGATCTGCCCATAACTCAAGCCTACGTGCGAATGCTGATGATAAAATGCGCATTGGTGACGGTTCAGCAACAATTGGGCGCCAGTTTGCCGGTTGGTATTCCTTGCCCGGTTTCGGTGCTGGCACTAATGTGCCATCCAGCCAGCTCTGCGGGATTAATCCTGTACTGTAAATAAAATTAAAAACCGTTTAGTGCAAATTATTTTAACTTACGCTTGGGTCACCATGACCCAGTTGGGTTCTATAGAGTTAAAGAAACATAACTTTTATGCGATTCGTTTTCGGAAGCTGTTTCATGATTCTCAGTATTCGAGTTCATTACACATTGTTTTGATAATTTCGACTCCAGTACGTTTGGCTGATTTTTTGTTGGACTTTACGGAATGTTTCGCAGGTCTTATGTTCAAAAGCATGATGATATATTTTATTCGCATGTACGCCATCATCAAGACAATTTACGCAAGTTCTAGGTTCATTCCAGTTACGATCACACCTCCCGTAATGCTCTTTCGTACAATAACCGCATCGTAAAGCAGACCGGCATGAGGCTTCTGTGTGACCGTATCGGCAGCACTTTGCACACTGAATTAGATGAAAATGTTCTTCCACTGGACAGATTTCAAAATCAACGGACAGTTTACCACGCTTTAGCAAGATTTCAGTGACATCAAAACTTGTTTCGATCACAAACGCACAAGTAATGACATTTTGTCTTCGGCTTTCAAGTTTGATTACCACGGTAATGTCATTCTGAAAATTTTCCAAAGAATTCTGTACGACCAGCTTTTCCAGAAATTCTGCTGTCTCGACAGTTTTTGAAACTTTTCGTACTATCAAACGCGGTTTGCGACTTTTTGGTTTTGAAACGGTACATTTCAGATTACCACAGGCACTATGCTTAGATATTTCATCCTTACCTTTTTCATAGTCCTTTTTTGTCGGAAATTTCAGTACCATCGAGTTTCCGTGTCCGGCTTTTATGCACTTAACGGGAAGTTTCGGTTTTCACTAGGGATGGTTTTCTGTGGAGCGGCCGTGAAGTCCCGTACGTTTTGCTGTGGTCTCTTCCCGTTTTCCACCACGGCTTCATCCTCTTTGTTGTTTTTCGGACTGACGATCAGAACATGCTCGGCTGTTCGGACTTTTCTCATGAGATCCACATTTGAGGGTGCTGGGGCAGTTGTTAACTTTTCGGCAAGACGTGCATGGAGATCATTTTCGCGTTCCAGACTGGCTGCGTATTTCGCTTTGACCGCGATAAGACCTTCCAATAGTGACCGGTGGCGATCGGACAGGTGGTTTGGTAAAATCAGGAGTAGATCTTTGTACTTCAACACATAATTTGTCAACTCAGTTTGTCACAAAATACTACTCGAAAAGCTCCGGAATATCGGAGTAAAGAAATCAGCCCTCCAGTGGTTTCATTCCTACCTCACTGGCCGTATGCAGCGTGTACGTAACGGACGGCATGTATCGGATTGGGCACCTGTT
>JAQGAU010001369.1:0-19632 GCA_034698045.1 Paramacrobiotus richtersi | reverse complement strand
ACACCGTACTGTATGAATTGTGATGTCAAAGGACATACGTTAAATACCTGTACATTTCGTGGTATAGACCGTAGAGATAATCCGGTGTTTATCGCGCACCATCGATTGAGGTCAAATTCTAAAAATAGGAATCAGAATGGGAATAATAATGGAACCAGAAACGGCTCAAACAATAATGCCGGGAATAATCAGAATAATTATAATAATAATAATAACGGCGGACAACGTTCGTTTAATAGACCAGGTAATGCTTGGGGAAATCCGAATAATAATCAGCCAGCATGGAATAATAATAATAACGATAATAATAATGCGCAGAACGCGCCTGTAAATTTTGTGGATTCTTGGAATCAGGGATATCAGTCCAGTCCAGTAAAAGAGAACGGGCAGTAAATTCTGGCTTTACTGTCCCCGTACCGAGAAAGCCGCTAGACAAACCGAATAAGTATGTACAGACGGAAGTGCCTGCCAGATTGGAGGTCTTCGTACAATCGGTGGTCGTTGATAATGGCAGCGAACCACGAAGAGTATCTGCATTAATGCATACCGTACATATAAACGGAGTACCTGTAAAAGCCTTGATTGACACCGGTGCCCAAACGTCTTTAATATCAAGGGACCTGTGTATAGCAAATAAATTTGAACTGCAACAACTGCAAGATCCGATTAGAATAAGAGGAATTGGAGGCGTGTATAGTTTTTCGGTAACAGAATTTGTGGATTTACCGATAACGCTTAATGTAAATACCGTAATGCATTCATTTTATGTAAAAAATACTCGCGATACCGTGCAACTGTTATTAGGACAAGATTTTCTGCATTATAAATTGCTGGTATTAAATCAATCTAGAATAATAAACTTTGAATACTCGCAGACAGAGGCGAGAAATGATAATAAAATCCGGGAACCGGAAGTAAATACTTTACACGTGGCGTTGCTTAATAATAACGAGGACGGAGCAAAAGCTTTCCTCATACCCGTGGCACAAGTGCCACGGGTAAATAAAATTGCGACAGAAATGCCACGGGTAAATAAAAATTCGACAGAATTACCACTGGTTAATAACAGGGCGAGACAAGAGCCACGGGTAAATAAACCGACCGTAGAAATACCACGGGACAAAATAAGTAAAACTCGTGAAATACACGCACCACGGGTAAATAAAACGGCATCAGAAGTGCCACAAGATTTTACAGATGTACGTGTAATGGATTTAGACTCCCCTGCGATGGCAGAGGAAGATTTTAAAATAAGAGCAAGTGGCAAGAGTAATGCTACATTAATGTGAGAATTAGTAATATTTCAAAATTTCATTAAAAATTTGGAAAGTTTAATACCGTACGAAGAAGCTTGAATCGAAGCAGCAATAAATAAATTAAAAGAAGATAACGGTAGCATGATAAATATGCCATTAGCCGTTCAGCAGTTGAGAGACCACGTTAAGTGGGTAAAAATAGAAGTTGAAGAAGATTTCGAAATGCAAAAATATGAGCAGCAGACTTTGCTACTACAATTTAAATTAAATGAAATGACCATACCGTCAGAATTAATTTTACCGATGGATAAAATACGATCTTACCCTGAATGGGCACAGAATAAGGTACCGCTATATTTTCAAGAATATAGTTTAAATTATCCCTATGATAATTCGTTGCCATATAAAAATTGGTCGTATTTTGACGAAGATGATAATACCAGAAGGCGAAATAGACGCGTAAGATTCGGTGATACCGAGATAAAATTAATTATGTCAGATGGCACCGTACAAGAACATAAAATAAGAGGTAACATTGAAACGCACGAAAAATTTATCGCTGCGCAAAAAGTAGAGATCGATGTTGCGATGCAGGAGCAGGGGTCGACACCTGAGCCTGTTGATGCGGCATGGATACCTGTTACGGTCAGTACTGGTAGAATACAACCAGTACAGGCTGGCGAGACTGCGCCACAAATACCTGTTGACATTGGTACTGTACAGCCAGTGTTGGCAGTAGATACGGGCGGAAATGTGCCCACAGATAAAAAACATACTGGTAAAGATGAACCAGTACAGATAAATTCTGCCAGACAAGGAGAGATGGGTAGTGCACCTACGGACCCGAATAAATCGGCCGGCGTAGATCCAGATACTCCGGCAGAAGAGAAACCGCGGATCATAAAAGTTTACGCATTCGATACGTACGTATGCGAACCCGGGATAAACGTGATCTCTGGTAGAGTTTGCGTTGACAATCCGTATCATTGTGCGGGAAATAAATACATATTCAGCCCAAATCCCAGGCTGCATCACAATAGACATTTGATGCCGATACAGGGTTTGATTGAGCTTAATAATAATAAAATTGACTTATGTTTGGGAAATTTAGCCCGTAAACGTCGATTGTTAAAGAAAGGAACATGTATCGGTATTCTCGAGACATACGAGGAGATAGAATTAGACCCACAGATAAATGTGGTTAAAATGAGTGAACGTACTCCGGAAGAACAAGCTGAGTTAAAGCAAGTACTTAGAAGTGTACATATAAATCAGGAATTATCAGATGAAATGCAGGGAGAATCATACGCTGCATTAGAACAAAATCCCGGATTATGGCCTACAAAACGACGGCCGTATGGGAATGTTACAATTACAAAGCATGTGATAGATACAGGCGATGCGAAGCCGATAAAATGCAAACCTGCCAGGACTTCTTGGCGGGGTCGCCAATTAGTACAACAACATGTTCAAGAAATGCTTGAGCAGGGAGTAATTAGAGAATCGGATTCCGATTGGGGATTTCCGGTAGTACTAGCCGCCAAGAAAAATGGTGACGGTACAATGGGCACAAGATTTTGTGTTAATTACATAAAATTAAATGACGTGACTCGTAAAAATAATTATCCTCTCCCTAACCAGGATGAGTTACTAGACGCAGTAGCTGGAAGTAAATACTTTGCGAAGCTAGACTGCTTCTCGGGATTTTGGCAAATTCCCGTAGATGACGAGTCAGTACATAAAACTGCGTTTACTACACAAGATCGGCATTACGAGTTCTTACGCATGCCTTTCGGCGTGTGTAACGGACCTGCTACATTTCAGTCATTCATGGATAAAGCAACCCGCAAACGTAAGGGTAAAGGCATGCTTGCTTATTTGGATGACGTAATAGTATACGCCAAGACTTGGGCGGAATTTCTAGAAAATTTGACAGCGACATTCGCTTGTTTACAATATGCGGGGTTCACATTAAAGTTCAGTAAATGCCAGATCGGCTTGAGTAAAATTGAATTTCTCGGACATATTGTCTCCGAGGAGGGCATCCATGTTTGCTTTGATAAAATACGTGCCATACGAGATCATAAAAGACCGACTACCGAAAGGCAGTTAAGATCATTTTTGGGATTAGCGGGATATTACCGCAAATTTATAGAAAATTTTGGTACGTTAACTAGAGAGATGTACAGATTGTTAAAGACTGGTGGAAATGTTCAAACCGACTGGACTGAGGTCCATGAGGCTGAATTTAATAATATTAAAAATCTCCTGATAAATGCACCAGTGCTTGTAAAATTTGACCCGACGAAAGAGGCCGTCATAGAATGTGACGCCAGTCGAGTGAGCATAGGAGCAATGCTTAGCCAAGATGGTCATCCGATTTATTACGCCAGTAAGGCGCTTAATGATACACAGTCCACAAACAGTGTAACTGAACTAGAATGTTTAGCCGTAGTTTTTGCGGTACAAAAATTCCGACACTTTATAGACTACGGAGAGTTCACCGTCGTAACCGACCATCAGGCTCTCGTTAATTTGCTAAAATCGACATCAAATCGACAAGGGATGAATTCCCGGTTAATAAAATGGTCATTATTTCTAGGGCAGTACGAGATGAAAATTACGTACAAACCTGGTAAATTTTGCGATAACGCTGATGACCTCAGTAGAATGCCAGTTGATCCTGCTGGTACCTCTGACGAGCATGATTTTATTGATGATTATATGTATTCACCGATGGTACAGATCATCGAAGTAGAAGACGATGCTCCTGAGGGAGATGAGGATTGTTTTGCGATGAATCGCCGATTACAAATGCAGGATCCAAACCTGGATAAAATTATTAGCATTTTAGAATCAAAAGACGATGTTGGAAAAATTGATAATAAATATTTACACTACCAAATGTGGAATGGTGTATTGTATAGAATTTCAGAATTAAATGGGGAAATTACCCGTAGATTTGTGGTGCCAAAACAGATGCGTTTGTCGATAATGCGGGCCATGCATGACGATCCTTCATCGGGACATCTTGGTCGGCCAAAAACGACAGCTAAAATAAATATGCGTTATTATTGGGATGGCATGACAAATGACATAATAAAATATATGGATAACTGCAGAGATTGTCAGTTTAGAAAGACACCGCGGAAATTACCGCCAGGTAAATTACAAGAGATAAAATTTGGACGACCATGGTACAGAGTACAGATGGATATTAAGGGTAAATTACCGACCACAGAACGTGGGAATGAGTACATTGTTGTATGTACAGATCACTTTACTAAGGAATTTGAAGCACGCGCACTTAAAAATTGTACAGCCAAAGAGGTCGCTGAGTTTTTTGTGTACGACGTAATATTACGCCATGGTGCGCCACATATTTTGAGTACCGATTAAGGAACGCACTTTCATAACGAATTTCTGAAAGCTGTGAATTTATTTTACAAAGTAAATCATCACTTTGGTTCTACTTACCACCCTGAGGGGCGTGGACAGGTAGAAAGAATGAATCAGACTATGGCCGATGTGTTGGCCATGTACGCTAAATATGATGACAAGCCTAATTGGGATAAAATGCTCCCGTGGGCCGTAAATGCGATAAACGATTCCGTACATAAGACTACGGGATATACACCGTTTTATTTAAATCACATGTACGGGCGTAGCTCTGTATATGACATTATGACCGGTACAAACATACCTGCAGATCCGCAGAGTGCCGTAGAATATTTGACTGAACAGAAGCAGTGTGCTGAACGGGCGCACGAGATTGCTAAAAAACGATTGGAAACCGACTTTAAAATACAGAAGGAACGGTACGATAAAGGAAAAGCAGAACCTGCCTTCGAAGAGGGTGATAAAGTACTTGTGAGATTGCCACCGCAGACAGCGGGCAGTTTAAAGGAAAAGTATGAGGGACCATTCACCGGGATAAAATTCCCTTATCCTAATACTGTAACTATCCAGAAGGAAGATGATTTAAAATTACAGGATGTTGCCGTAGATAGGCTTAAGAAATTTAAAGATCATGACGTTGAGATAAAAAAGCCAGTTAAAATGGTGTTCGATAAAAATGAATTAATTAAAGAACCGGTAGAAGATTATATAATGTACAGACAAGCTGTACGGTATCAATTAAAAAAGAAAAAGGAACGAGCCGCTAAAAAACCCGCTAAACAGTTAAAATTACAAACCGAGATGGCTGAGGCCAATACGAAATCCACTGACGGAGACAACTCCGGTAAAATTGCTGGGAGTGTTACGGAAACTGATCCTGTAAAAATAGCAGGAAATAGAATGCCACAGATGGGTATTGAGGAAAATGTTAATATTACACCACCGTGTACTGAAGAACTAATTACAGAAGCCGGTACGGCAGATACGAATAAAAGAAAGAATAAACGTCCTAAAATGTCAGCAGAAGAAATGCTGCAAACTCGGATAGAAGAAGAGTTAGATGAAGACGATACTCAGTTAAAGGAACGAATAACTAGGCAACATCGTAGAACAAGGGCTTAAATCTTCGAATTCCACGTCGTGGAATGCGCCTTAATAATGATAAATAATGTTTTTGTTGCTTAGAATGGAAACTTTCCCTTTTTAGATAAAATGCCGGAGAAGATTAACCGAGCACATAAGCGACAGAAACCTGCTAGCATGTTAGTAACAGGAAGAATGCGAGTCCAGGGAAGAAGTGAACCTGAATTAAAACCTGGAGATCTTGCATATAGAATTGTGTATGAAATCTGGGGTGAATTAGATAGAGAAGCCTTGCAGAAGGCAACGGTTAAAAAGAAAAATGATAAATGCTAAGAAATAAATCCCGAGGTAAATAATAATAAAATTATCCGTGAAATATTGCGGGTATGGGAAAATAGTTAAAAATGTCACGGATATGAGGAAACAATTAAAAATGCTATGGTTATGAGGAAATATATAATATTAACCATGAGTCATAATTAAAATAAGCCACAGGTATGAGGATAGTGGCAAAATTCCATTACAATATGTTACATGATGTTAGAATGATTAAAATTGCCACGAGTATGAGAAATTCTTATACCACGTGTATGAGGAGACTAAAATTTTATGCTACGGAAATGGGGAATAAAAAGGAACAGTAAAATACTACAAGAATGGTTGTAAAATTACATACCGTTGGTATGATAGATGACTGATAATATTCCTCCGTAGATAATGGACGGACAGAACCGGAGACCGTGTAATGGATGCCTGCGGAACTCTCCTGCGGGACGTAAATGTTGGCAGTGCATTCAGGCCGAGAATCTTAATTATGAGCAGTTTATGATGGCTCTCTACATGGAGACCTGTAAAGATAATATCTCGGCATATGAAGCGTACTTGCATCACTGGGACAATCCGCATGGATATATATTTTATCGTTCCATTGGGAGGTTGTCCGTACTAATACTATGCCAGGAAATGTCCGTGAGGGATGGGAACGATGTTCTTCACCGCCTCGCCGGGAGCCGATTGCTCCTGCTGTAAAAGTAGATGACAGTAATGAGGGCCGAGGCCATTATAAACGTAAAAGTGAGAAGCGAGCGTTAGATGATCCAGATAACTAGAAACGACCGCATAAATTGATTCCTGTTGTAATGGGAGATCGCCCCGTAATAGATGGAATTAGTAACCTGAAGATTACCGTAAAGTCTGCGGATATAGATCGTATAGATGCTGGAGCTGGAGCGAGTTCTGGTAGCGGACATGATCGTTCGTTGTCAGATTTAAAATGGGATAATGAGGAACGCCTTCGGGCCATAAGAGAATCGCACAATCCAACCACAAAGTATAAAGTTGTCGTTCGGGAGTTGCCGCCGATGGAGGTATACGTTCCCGTGCCGGATGAGCAGTTGGTAGTGCGCTATCCTAAAGCATATGAGATTCGACCGCAGATGAAAGCAAATCGTTCAGCAGTCGATAATAAATTGAATATCCGACAGCTTTCCGTAGATATACTTACGGAGCGGATTGTAAAACGCCTTCGTTATTCGAGAGCGGCTGAGCCAGCTATACAAGAGTTGATAATGCAATTGGAAGTCTTTTTGAAGACTTCCAATTTGGAAGTTGTCAGGGTTGGATCAGGCCTTGAACGATAATAATTATGAAGGATACACTTGGAATGTAAATGACACGCGCGGTTATTACAGTAGAATACGAACCTGCGGGTTGCCTTCAGCGTTGAGCGAATTCGAGTTAGAAAACCCGATTAAAATGCCAGATTTAAGCTGGAGAAGCCAGTTTAGTATTCGACCACATACGAATTATATTACGTACCTGGCACAGTTTTTGTTGCGAGAAATGAACTTTGCTCTTCGTTTGATCGCTGCGCGCGCGTGCATGGATTTGGTCGAGATTTTATATGGGATGATGGAACAGGATAATCGCTGGTTTCGACACTGGGATAAACCGGCGTTAAAAGTGTTGATTCAGCGTATATTCGCTGCTGGATTAGGCCAGAGACAAGCTCATGAAAACATGCGTGCATTAAATCCAGCTCAACAAACCCCGATCATCCGGAAACTCATCACGGACTTAAGACAGTTTGAGCCAGTGGATATGCTCCTGTGGAAATTCCGGGAGAAACTCAACAGTGCGAGCACAGACAAACCGCCGTTAGCCATCCTGAATAACAACAGGCGACTAGCAGCGTTCGACTTCGCACCATACTGGGAGAAAAAGGCCAAGGAAGCTTGTCCGGAGCAATACACGGTTCGCTAGCACTACGTGGACCTGTGGGATAAAGAGCTCAAGAATACGGTAACGGTGAGCGTCAATAACTTGCCTAATTCCGTTCCAGTAGAGAATCCAGAATCAACCGCCGCACCAGTTGTTCCCATGGACGTGGATGCCAGCGGAAGTAAATCCGAAGAGATGGAAACTGACGGTGGATTTCAACTCGTCAAGGGACGTAAGGATCAGAAAAAGGATCGTCGAATTCGCCGGGGAAAGAATGATGCCGGATCCAAAGATGAGGAGGATTCCGAAGACGATGACTTGTAAGATAAATCTAAATATTTCCATAAAACCTGCGGGTAGAATAAATTAAATTCTTCCGAGAACGATAATAAGAATGTAGAACGTTATAGATCATGCGGTAACGACAATTAAAATTAGAACGTCATAAATTCCTGCGGGAACATTAATAAGAATGAAGAAAGTCATAAGTCTTGCCAGTGTAATAATAAAGCACGTATTGTGCAGGATAAACCCAGAAAATTCATATTTAACACTGAGGTGTACGATAAATCAAATTCCCGATAAAAAGCAATAAATCTGTGCTGGATAAATCCAAACATGATGCTGATTTGCAGATGGCGCAAATGCTGATCGATTTCCACCGTAGCTGCCTCCTGACATAGCGAGGACTGATGCACGGAATGGACGGATCGACGAAAACGATTTTCATCACTAACAAGCCCATATTCTGCATATAACCGGATAGGACACTTGTATAACAAAGATTTTCGATGTTGACTAACTCTAGACCGGACGCCTTTTCGATATGGACGACGACCTCGGGGGACCTCGGATTCCTCTCCCGTGGCATGTCGGGGAGATGGCCCATTCGCCGAGGATGTTGGTGGGTGTGTGCCGCCGTCGCGATGACGTAGATTCTCTCTCGTCTCTTTCTTTTGGCTTGATGCGGCGTAGATGCGCTAGCGGTGATTTTTATGGCGTTTCGGCTGGCATATTTTTTTGTCGGATCATTCTGATCGTTTTGGATTTGGAGAGGATGTTTATGCTTGCCTGATCAGCAGTGTATAGATTTCCCTTTTCCTTGTTCAGCTAGATCGGCGTTGATGTTGTGGTTTATGCCTGCGGGATTCTTGAGGATATAAAATTGATATTTTATATGCGGTTGCGTTGGTGGTTTGGTTGTGTCTTCCTGCCCAGATTCACGGTGCTCATTACATGGCGTAGCAATGGGTAACGTATTGAACCATCTTTAAACCAATATCAAAACAAGACATTCAGGCCAAGGACGCAAGGAAGGTGACAACCCTTCCGAACGGGGCGGTAAAAACCATGGTACGGGGTAAAACAGCATCGTTTGCACAAACTGTGAATAAGGCAGCAAATCGAGTTATGCAGCTGTGTATTTTGCTAAAACTGGCCAGTGTGCTAAGACGTCGGCCATAAGGATTACGGCAGCTGTCGGTTGCTGGACAGGATGGCGTGATAAATTTTTCAAACGTTTGTTACCATTCTAGGCAACTTGCTCTCGTCGAAAAAAAATGCGCTCTACTGCGGTACTTATGGCGCAGTTGTAGTTAAAAATAGCAACCATTTCTGGACAGCTTGCACATGCTTGATAAGACTCCACAGAGGTTATCTTCCCGTGTTCTTTTATTCTGTTTAGTGACATAAGATCAGCATGCGAAGGACTAACTGAGTTTACGACTTCTCGAGATAATATTGAAAGCAATCCGGGAATCAGTTTTGAGCCAAACGTTGTTTATTGTTACGTCACTGTCAAGGAACGTTCTCGCCGCGTGGACGATCACTTCTCCACCTACCAGTTAATTTTGTCTTTCGAGTGTGTGGTACCACAGGGTAGTCAGGGGACTCTGTCGGCCCGCTACTCTTCGGCCTGGTATCCAGCCAGTTATCGCCAGAATATCAGCACAACCGAATGCTTGGTTTCTTGACGATGGCACGTTAGATGTGACAGCTGGAGAACTCCTGCAAGGATTCGAGAAAGTAACGGTGGAAAATCGGACTGCTAGTTAACGAAGCGAAATGTGACCCGTTCGTGCAAAGTGGAAATGAAGCCGAAGCTTCACGTAAAAGTGTCCGAAGGTTACGCTTTGATCACCAACACAGCAGGAAGAGGCCTTCTCCTCTTACGGACACCATTTCTTAATACTGGTACTGATTCCGTCATCGGTGATTGGGATTATGTGACGCAAATCATCGCGAAACGTCTGAAACTTTTACCCAGCAAACAAGCGATGTTCCTACTTCAAAACTGCCTCGGCACGCTGAAGATGGTGTACGTGCTGTTGTGACGCAACGCATGGAAGTATCCGCGATGCTATACAAACTTAACGAAACCATGCGCAACTGTTTCCAGGAGGTTTGCAATGTGCGCATATTCCAGGTTGGCAATTACACGTGTTGGAGACAGGCCACACTTCCAGTATCCAGAAGTGTAATCGGCCTACGTCCGACTGAGGAATTAACACTCCCGGCCTTCTTGGCCTCGATTCACACAACGTCGTGCGTCGTGTCAGCGCTACTTCCGGGAATGGATGTGATTGAGGTTTCCAGTGCTACTTGTTGTGGAAACAGAAAGCTGCCCAGCCAGAGCTACCTGAAATGGTCACACGGAACATCCAACAGACGTGGGACATTCGTAGGTTAATGCTTCGTAAACCAGACTATTCGAAGTATTTCGCGACGACGAAGCAAACCAAGCACCGCTATTCGGGGAATCCAGGGCAGAATCTGGTATATGGCTTAATGCTCTACCGTCTCCTCACATTGGAAATATTCTCAGTGACAAAGTTCTGAAAATCTGATTGATCGGAGAATCGGAGCAGTTATTTGCAGGCAACACAAATGCCACAAATGCATAATGAGTGTTGACGGCTTCGGACATCATCGCTTCTCTTGTGGGTATTCAGTCAGTAGACCTCCCCGGCACAGTGAGCTTAATAACATGACAAGTCGTGCGCTAGTGTCTGCCGGCATTCTCTCGAAGCTGGAACCTCGAGGCATACTCACGCAATACACAAACGTCTGGATGGTTACACGACATTCGCCCGGGAACGGTGATCGTGTCCTGCATGGGATGCAACGTGCGTTGATACGGTATGCCGATCCCACCTTAAAACTACCACGGTAACCGCGGGTACTGGGACGCGCCAACCATTCCGAACCGTCTTCAAAAAGACATTAAAACTGGTCACTGTATTGTTTCTCCAAAGCAGTTTTCGCGTGCTGTTTATATTGCCATATGTTGCCATATATTGTGAAGCCGGACATATCTCGTAAAGCGTTTTCGTGTCTTCGTCGCTGCGTAGTCTTTTCGGCAGGGGAATGCACTGCTTGATGAAATACCCCCATCCATCATTTGTAACGACGTACCTAAGAACCTGCGCAAAGCAATATTTTGTTTACCATTAATTTAATAGTAAGTAACACCGAGCACTCACTAACTGCACGACGTGTGTTTCAGTTCCTGTGTAAATGGACACAAACAATAACCAGTGATATAAAATTTACGAATGAAATCCGTGATACGAGTGGCTAGCAAGCAACGCCTGGGTTTGCGGAACACCTGAGGTTGTTCCCGGCCTATTATTTTAATGGAATGACTTTGAACTAAATGCTGAATATTATACTAGATTGTACAAGACTGTAATCAATGCAGCCTATGCCGTCGCAGCAGACGAATCTTTTGACGGTCAGCATGGCAAATTGCTAGGTTTCTTCGAAACAGTCACTAACTTTAACGACTGAACTGTGTATTATGGTTCCGCGCTGCTTGGTGCAAGAGTAACTGACCCTAATTTGCCTGCATACATCCAGCGTAAAAAGTCAAGCAATGCAATCGTTAAAGTCATTTCAGTCAACTGTGTTTTGTGTTATACGTTGTGACGGATCAGTTAAGAGCATCTAAACCGCTACCATCCTGTGCGCAGGAGGTTAAGCCGGCATCTGCCGATCTTTCTCCAGTTCATCTGGTCTAAGTAATTACACACGCCTTATGGATGGACGTTGTTACAGTTTCTGTTCCACGGCCTGGAAATCATATCGGGTGTAATTGCGCCAGCAATCGCGAATTACTGATCTTCCTGTTTCCAAACGAAGAATACCTTTGTATTGCATTCAACAAGTGTTTTGTAGACACTCATGGGCGGAGTTACTACGGATGAGTATAAACGTGATTCCGCGGACGATACTGTAGCAGCAGAAGCGAAAGTTTGGCACATGCTTTGGATGCTAGTGAATCAAAACGATCCCTACAAGTGAAATCAGTTATAAGTCAATTATAAGTCAATCGATACTTCATAAAATATCACACACCAGTTATCCACTTCCAGTCTACCTGTATGCAGTCGTGATTCTTAAGCCACAAGATCAATCCTCTACGTACTGTACCACCTCTTGTTGACCAGTAGGGCCTTTACTCTGCATTGCTTATTGAAATGCATAGAGAAAATGATTTGCGTGTCCTTAAAAGCACAAAGGTAAATTAAGACCAGTAGATGCAGATGCTTCGATGTACCCGCAATACTGACAGTGTGACTCGTTTCCCATCTACTTGTGTAGGAAGTTTTTGTCGGCCATAATTCGTACGAGCCACTTTCGTGGAACCGGTTGCTTTAAGCTCGAGGTTTCAGCAAGAGTTAGTTCAGACGAGTTCGTGCAATCGAGGCAGCTTCGTCCTGCTCCAAGAGTTCTGATTACCTAGTCGGTAGTTTCTTTTACCACAAGGATCGATTTGCCGCAACCGACCACACCTATCCAACTGTATTAAATGTACTCAGTAAACTCTGAGAAAATTAGTTCACCCGCACAGGTTTTGTGCAAGCCCTCCAACGCTTTAAGGCGATTGTCCTTTAGTTTCAGCATGCTTTGGAGGGAATGTTGGGTGTGCGCAGTCCAAATCGATAAAACAGGATACGGTAGTGATTTTGGTGGTCAAAAGACCAACATGCATGAATGTGCAAACGATTTGTGCGCGCAACATTTGGCTGCTGCGCAATCCCTGAAAAAAGTTTTAACACAAACACGTGTACCAAAAGTCTCGTTTTGAACCGATTCTTTTGAAACTTGGGTGAAAAATACATATCTAGATGAAGACTGTTTTGAACCAAAACCAGATTTCTAACATTTTTTTTTAATTTTAAAATCAATTTCAAAAATTCAAAAATTTATTATAAAATTTGAAAAAAATGTTGGAAAGCTGGTTTTGGTTCAAAACAATCTTCATGTATGAGCAAAGATTCCGCCAAGGAATCTGTGTATTATTGGTCAGCGCACAGCGCATGCGATCCGCCCCTCTCCCTAAGAGAGCCAGGCGATGGTCAGCAGCCGTATAAATAGCTGCCGCGCACCGTTGCTGCTGTATCGCTCCTTTCATTTGGAAATTTTCTTAGCCTGCTACACAAGCAGAATTAGCCATTAGCCTGCAGATTTGTAGATTTTAGCAACCATGTTCTCCGTTAGACATATCTTCTTGTTAAGTCGATGATAAAATGGTCTCTAGACACGAGCTGAAGCGTATGAAGAAACCAGAACTTCAGGCATTATGTCGTCAGACTGTCAAACCGGATGGAGAACATCTTATCGACGCTGGTCCAAAAAGTGAGCTGTTAATTCGACTTTACCAACACCACGGCATCCCAGAATCCCGCATGGAAGGAGATATTTCCAATGACGTTCAGCCGCCCGGAAATGATCAAGGAAATGGGCCGATTCGCACGCTGCAGGATCTCGCTGCCGCTCGTAACCTGGCACCTCGTTCGATCGAGGATATCCAGGATGCCGGCTACGATGACCTCGACAAGTTGTTGCGTGGGCGCAAAAGCCTGACATATCCGGCAGATCTGGAATTCATCACCAACCGTGCTGACCGCCTGGAAGTTCAATTGTTGATCAACGAGCAGACCGTGCAGCCCGTTTCTGACCTGCGGAACCTTCTCAATTCACGCAATGCCGACCGTCAGGATGCCCGGGCACCGGATAGAGCCACGGCGGATCAAATTCAGCCGGTCGCAGCCACTTCCCATCACGGCAGCAACGGTAACAATAACCGCGGCCGACCACGCTCCTGTGGACGCTACCACCACGCTCGACGCCGTCATGACCATCATCGTTCGCACTCCAACGCCTCGGGTGAGTCTGATAGTAATTCAGAGCATTCTTCTTAGTCCCGTTCCCGCAGTCGCTCTAGATCACGTAATCGGTGCAGGCTGTCTATACATGCACGTAGCTTGCCGTTACCGCATAAGCAGACGCCAAATATCACACTGCCAAGCGTTAAACGTATAAGACCAACTGCCGCCGATATTTCTTACGATGATTTCATGGCATATAGTCTCAAAACTGCCGTAAAGCTACCGCGCACTGTTTCTGGGAAATATCAGTGTGCTCTGGTTGAATACATAGAGTACATGGAATTCTTAGCTGTGCGTCGACGCGACTATGATGAAGAAACAGTTTTGCGTTTTGTTGAAGAATTTCGTGAGCTAGCTAATTTCGATAAGTTGAGTTTATCCGAATCACATGAGCGTGCTGGACTTAACGATTAGTACTTTCACGCTAAAACACGCCGTGCCGACTATATTCAGGCTGACAAAAAGAAATTTAGGAAAGGTCAGCCCTTTCGTGCCGGTACCGGCGGTTCAAAAACCGCCCCGCAGCGATAGAAATATATCTCTTGTTTTAACTGGCAAGAAAAGAAGTGTCATAACAGTGCCGGGTGCAGTTATTCCCACATTTGTGGACACTGTTTCGGCGACCACCAAGCCACTAATTGTCTAGGCAGTGCAGGAAAAAGCAGACACAATGGGCACTAGAGCTATGTCGGCTGCTGGCGCGTTGTCTTCTGCACCTGTTTCCTTTCTGGGAAAGACTTTCACAGTTGATTCTTATTTATGGGCCAGGTGTGCGTTAACCAGAGCTATCGAAAACTGGCAGCGCGAGTTATCTTTAATTAAATCGTCTGACACTGACTTTCTTCTTACTGGTCTTGCTGAAGGATTTCGTATTGTTAACGACATTGACAACATCTCACAAGCTGATTGTGTTAATTACACATCATCGTTGAGTGTCGATATCAAACCATTACTGGATAAACTATTTTGAGAAGAACTCCTGGCTGGGAAGATTTCTTCTCAAATAGCCAAGCCGGTACTCATTAATGCAATTGGAGCCGTGCCGCAAAAGGGATCCAACATTCCGCGTCTCGTTACGGGTTGTAGTAGACCTGTCGGTAACTCTTTAAACGAGCACATCCACGCTGACACTTTTTCCTTTGAAACTGTGGATAATGCGGTATCCAAAAGCAGTCAAAACTGTTATTATGCTGTTATAGACATACGAGCGGCATATCGATCGGTCCCAGTTTATCCACCACACCGACGGCTTCAGGGGTTCCGCTGGACATTTCCAGGGGAATCTGAGCAGTTCTATGTGGACAATTTTTTATGTTTCGGCTTAGCTAACGCCCCATATATTTTACAAAAAATCTCGGGCGCAATAGCACAGCTCATGCGTAATCGAGGATTCACAGTTGTTGTTTACTTGGATGACTTTTTAGTTATCGCCAAGAATTATTCCGAGTGTTTGTTAGTCCAAGATTCTCTTATTAACTTGCTCTTTGCGCTAGGGTTTCTTGTTAAATGGTACAAGATTGTTGGTCCAACCCAGCGGGTTAAATTTCTCGGAATTATTATAGTAAAATGTGTAATCGAAATTCCTTCCGAAAAACTAGTTGAGCTCGCTAATGATATCGCGCGTTTAGAGTGCCGTCGGAGAATTTCAAAAAAACAACTGCAGGTGTTGATCGGGAATATGTCATTTGTTTCTGAAGGAGTATATGGTGCGCGAGTGTTTACGAGGTTGTTCATTGACATAATGTCAAACTTAGAACATGCGCACAGTACAGAATTAACTGACCCTATTATGCGGTCCGAATTATTGTGGTGGAAATCATTTTCCCGTTCCCTCAACGGCCTGTGTCCATGTTCCTTGAGAGAATTGTGGCCGGTGATTACCATTAGCACCGATGCCTCCTTTACTGGTTTTGGTGCGGATTCACGGGACACGTTTATAGTTGGTACATGGCGTACCAAGACACCACTTCCGGGGTTTGTCAGGAACTGGGTGCCGAGTCCGTCTGTACACGAGAGTCTGTTATTAGATATTAATTTTTTAGAACTGATTGCCGCTTGTCTACCGCTTTGAATTTCAGCTTCCGTACTTGGCGGTTTTAAAGTTTCGGTAAAATCAGATAATACGCAGACAGTTTTCCTTCTTAATCGCGGCACTACAAAAAATCTGCCGGCTTTGAGATGGCTAAAAGCAGTACTTTCTGCTAGTGTAAAATACAATTTCCGCTTGAGCGCGGTACATTCTGCCGGTGTGCTAAACGTACAAGCCGACGCTCTTAGTCAGATTACGGAAGCTAAAGGTCACGCGTCGCGTTTCTTGTCTGATCGCGCCACAGTTTATCCGGGCATATCACTCCCTGCTTCTTTTATTTCTAGATACCCCAACGGTATCACTGGAACGACAATTGAAGCATTTGCAAATAACTTCGGTGGCCAAATCAACGATGAAAACTCGTCGTGTGCAGTGGCATTGTTTTGAAAAGTTTTGCAGACTGTATGGGGTGCAAAAGCGGCCGGCATCAGTGCGAGCTGTCTGTTTGTTCATAGCGTATCTATCAAACTCCATGCAATACAGTACCGTGCTTAATTATCTTTATTCTTTGGTACCGTACCATACTATGCACGGCTACGATGCGCCCAACGTTACCCATCCTTCCGTACGACAAGCGCTCGGTGGTATCCAGCGAAGTCGGGAAGAATTACCCAACAAAAGGGAGCCGATCACTATTGCTACACTGGAAGCGATTTACGTGAACCTCCGAGCAATAAGTGGGCGTTATCGAAAAACATTTTGGGCTGCTTGTTTGCTTGCGTTTTACTCCATGGCACGCAGCTCAAACCTTTTCGCGTCAAATTCGCGTAAACATTTACGTGTACGCGATGTTGCCTTTGACGGTAACGGGCTTTGCTGACGGTTCAAGTTTTGAAAACTAACCGTTTTCAGAAAGCTTGCATTCCCCTTCCCGTGCCTAGGTTGCGTGTTCGAACAAATTTACGTCCCACAACGGCAATACAAGCCATGTTAACTGACAACAGAGCATTACCACATGATGCCTTGTTCAGTTATCGCGCTTGTTCGGGGTTAAAACCCTTATATTCATGTAGGTTCAATGGAATTCTCCGGGATGTACTACGGGTAGCCAACCTTTCATCACCCAGGATTTCCACACATTTCTTTCGTCGCGGTGCCGCAACATTTGCCGCAGCCATTCAACTTCTCGCAGCAGTTTTGAAAGCTCAGTAAAACTGGCGGAGTTCCTGTTTTCAACGCTATAGCGACCACGATCTTGACCTTCGTTATGTCTAGACAAGAACGATTGCCTCAGCTGTCCAAAGCCTGCCGCCTTAACGCCACGGGTTGGTTCTTCTTTCTTCCTTTTTTTGTTCTCCTTTGCCTTGCGGTTTTGGTGTTTTGCCACTTTGTGGCCAGTTGTGTACATCGCCTACGTACGTGCTGATTAAATTCCCACTGGTTACTGGTTGTTGTGAGTCGCTGCAACAATAATATATGCATTTTTCGCTCAAGTTTCAAAAGAATCGGTTCAAAACGAGACTTTTGGTACAAGGGTTTGTGTTTAAACTTTTTTCAAGGATTGCGCAGCAGCCGGATGTTGCGCGCACAAATCGTTTGCACATTCATGCATGTTGGTCTTTCGACCACCAAAACCACTACCGTATCCTGTTTTATCGATTTTGACTGCGCACACCCGACATTCCCCCAAACAAACTGAAAATAAAGGACAATCGCCTTAATTGCTGCTGAACTCCATATCATGGTCTACACCTCTGTGCGCACATGCACAGGTACCAGCTTTAAGCACGCAAAGTGCGCAGTAAAATGACGATTATAATTGTCTGTGTTTTGCTGTAAATCTAGTTGTTTGTGACGCGCTTCCAGTAACTGTCTTCGGCAGCCTGAAATGGCACCGGATTGTTTCCCTTCAAAAATACGCAATTGTCAAACGCCACCAGATAGTAATTGCGACACCGACTATAGTCCTCATTACTGGTGCTCTCCATCCATACTGCAGTGAACTTTCTATTTCGATCTGCATCATCAGTATTATCGCCCGTGACTACTCGCATCGTCTAGGAGCTTTCCGACCATGCAACATATCTATTACCCAGTCCGATCGGCAGTTTTCAAAAAATTTTCCATATGCAGCCACCGCAGCACCGCGAACATACCGAATACAATCCGTTAAAACCCTTTCTCACACCCTTACGTGCTACGCCTTTCAGGGAATCAGTCTTGGCGAACGTTCAAGGTATGCTTGTCGGACAGTTCTCTCAGCCTGGCGATTTTAACCAAGCATCGATGGCTTCACAATTTTGCATATAACGAGAGCAATGTTTCACATAAAGGGATCTCGAAAGGTCTTTATGCTTACGCGGCCTACGAAACAACCGACGTTACGTCGCTTCACGAGAGTGTTTCTAGTTATGAAAGGCTAATTGAACGCAAGTTTTACCTTAAATCGGATTGCTGTGCAGACTCCGATTGTTATAAATGGCTCTAGCCCATTAAACACTGAGATATTAAGCAAACAACGAAAAAACTTTGGAAGCTGTTTCTGAACGAGAACGTGTTTCGCGTTTGGGATTGAGAGACGACAACCGACATCTTAGCGTCCAGAAAACCGGCAACCGAAACGGAATACAAAAAAGTTGAAAAATGACTGAAAAAATTCAAACACACTTGTTTTGAAACTATTTTGTAATTTTTGAGTTTTACAACGCTTTGGTTTGGTTGTTTGTCATTCGGGACGGAATAACGTCGACTGTCGTCTCGCAACACTAAATTGAAAAACTGCCTGACGCAAAAGTGCCTTGCGCATGCGGCCAGTAAGCAGAGCCACTTTTAAACATCCAGATAGCAGAAAGAAGCATCTGTTCTAGGCTCACTGTCGTCTGCTTTTGGTTACCTTGAGTTATTAACTATTCGGTTGCAGCGTTTGGTAGTTCGACCAATCCTGGTAAGATGACCGGGTAACCCACATACCATATTAGGTCAAACTTTGCCATTGCAGTCCCTTGTCGACCAAAGTCAGGGCGACCATGTCCGTTGTCGCCACCTCTTCCATATACCCACGTTCTACCGACCGCGTCAAATCGCGTCGTCTTCGGTGTTCTTGTAGCTGGTACCTTGGCTGTAATTTGGTTTACCAACGTTGTTTCTTCCGGGCCAAGATTTTTGAATGTTCGCTCGGTAGTTTTATTTAGCCCGAAGCACGTTCTATGACAACTCGCTGTGACATTACAAGTGAATTAAATGATACCAGTACTTCGAGAGTTGCGAGTGGCGCGTTAATAGTGATCTGGCGCATTTGGCTTCAAAAAAGGCCCGTAAACCCATCGAACGTTTTCAGCTCTTGCTGTATGTAGAGTGCAGCACAGCATATTGTTGACAAGTCTCTCATGATGGTTGGTAGGCCGTTGGTTGGCGCTTAGGTTTCGAGGTAGGGGCAGGTATCACATCATTTCGTGATGACTATGGAGCAGAC
>JAQGAU010001368.1:0-19634 GCA_034698045.1 Paramacrobiotus richtersi | reverse complement strand
ACTATGATGTACTGAATTATACGATGTGGTAATATCAAACTTTTGCTGTTCATCCAAACCGCCGCATGTCTACCATAAGCACAGTGTAGAGGTGTGATTACAGCTTTTGAGTCAGAATCGGACTTCATGAAATTAAGACTTTTTCCGAAGTAAGAAAAAGTGCAAAAAGCCAGCTTGCTTATTGACAAACAACATAACGGATCGCTGACCGCAGGTACGTTTCGAAGCACTCCGAGCAGAGCCGAAAAGAATCCGTTGCTTCCAAGTATGCAACCAAAACTTTTGGAATTCCGGAATTACCGCGTTCGTTGCCCAACCAGTTCTTGAGGAAGCGGGCAAAACTAAAGCCAATACGTCTCGTCACTGGTACAATGATTCCTATATTCCGGCGTTAGCCTAATCTAAACAGTTTGCTGGATTCTAGCACGCAATCTACCTCCAAATGTCCCTGCTAAAATTGATCCATGGACGTACATACCGCCACATCCGCTGAGCCGAGATTTAGTCAGCAAAAGTCGTCAAGAAACGCTGATGATGGAACCGAAATGCCCTGTACCGCGATGTGTTGACCGTCATAATGGCGACTGTTACGTACTGAAAAATTCTGGACTGATTCCGTTCTTCAAACATAAGCCGGTACAAAGAGTTTACTAAACTGATTTGTAAACTACCGCTGGCCAAGGACACTTTTTTATATAGGCTTACGGGAAGTATCCGAAGTATCTGATTGATCGGCACTTGGCAGCCGTGGATCTTAAACGCAGCCAAGATGTTCGGGGCAAGGAGTACTTGATAAGCAGTGATAAACGATTTGTGCAAATCAAAGACGAAGAACGACAGTCAGTGTTAGCCAATCTAAAACACAATTTCGACGAAGCCTTGCATCAGTTTCAAGCACTTTCCTTTGCCTTGGACAACCAGACCAAGATGAAGACCAAAACCAACTTGGAAAAAGATCTTAACGAACTCGAGAAAATGATTGATTTGGTTTCTAGACGGAACAACATCGTAGTCAGAGTAGATTGATGTTTTGACTTTGTAACGTTCTCAGGGATCCAGACGCGCTTTTGTCGTCGGAGACTCTTGTGAAACCAGCACTTTAATCCCTTATAATGCCTTGATCAACCAGTCTTTGGTAATACAGATCCGTAAGTCGCTTTTGAGGATCAGTTTTGAAACATGGAAAGATTCTGTATCTTGTCGGGAAACAACAGCACAAAACTACAGCCACAAGCAACAGCACTCCAATACAAGATCCAACGACTATAGCCCACAATTTATACGGCCGGTAGTTTGGGTAAACGCGAACATGGTAGTACCGTGCCATCTTTACTTTACCATCAGGATACATCAGCACACATTTGTATGAGCCTTCTGCCCTAGCATCCACCCCTTCCATTTCCATGGTGTGACTTAAAGGCATAAGGCGCGTTAGAAAGGAACTGGAGGAAAACGATTGGTAAGCCGCCCACGTCCCATTCAAAAACTTTAGCCAAACTAGGCGTAGAGCGGGCTCCCGTCGACGCAGTTCTGGACAGTCGAACCTGTAAGTATCTCCCGCTGACAAGCTGATATCGGCCGCGTAACCTTCGCTTCCACATTCTGGCAGGATTTTATCGCACGGACTGATTTGGGTGCATAGCTCGTCGATCAGCTGGCATACTAAGCGGCGGCGCGTACGATAACTAGGAGTGCATGTAGAGCTGCACGGGGACCAGGGGGTATATATCTCGGGAACTGGGGAAGTTACTGATTCAGCGGTGACATTTGTCTCTAGATCCAGGACTGGAAAACCGCCGTCGGCATTTGCATTTTGAATTAAAACGATGATCAGTATGAGAACCATTGTTGCCCTTAGAAAACTGCAAAAGCAGTTCAGTGGTTCACCAAAGATCGTTGCCCCCTAATCTAGTTCGAGCCAGGGAGCCTTCTCATAACGTGACGTTCATATTGCCGTGCTGCAGCAGTATAGCACATTGCCGGCGGTACCTCTTTGTGCAACGAGGACTAGACACCGTCCGACTTGTCACTCGGTGCACCGATGCAGTCTGTGTACTATGGTAGCTATTCATCACCCGCTATGATTTTCAAGATCTTGGTATGCGTACTTCTGAAGCACCCGACAGTGTCTCGCAATTCCGGTAATCTCATATTTGTCCGATTTCATTACCAAGTACGCTAATAATAGGTTACCGTTGTCGAAATTCTACTCGTACCGACCATTCGGCATGCTGCATACTGGACCAGTACGAGTAGCAGAAGTTGTACACCCAGACACGAACCAAGGGTAAACACAACGGTATCACAGCAACTTGGAATTATAAAGATTTTAAAGGTTTGTCATTAAGAGAAGTCATCATAACTTTCTTGCATTACAATTTACAACGCTAAAATCAAAATGAGCATCAAATTCCAAGCTCAGAAGTTATTTTCAACATTGTCAATGCCCGAGGAAAAGCTCTGTAAACTGGAAATGAACACGCAAATTTGAATTTCATCACCGTGTTATCGTTTCTGACCTTCCATCGCAATCATGCCTTCCAAGTTAAAGATCCCAGACCTGAAAGCGAAGAAGGAGCCCGGTTACCGAAGCGATATGGAAAAATTCGGTTTATTCCTCGATCCAGGAATTTTAAAATCACAATCACCCTATATAGATCTAGAGAAGGCCGCAGAATTTCGACCAGACGCGAAAAAGGGCAAACAGTTCTTAGGCGCAGGGACCAAGACAAGAGCTGGACTACGGGACTGTTATTTCGACAAGGTGGAGCGCCGCATTTTCGAAGGCGATGGAACCTACGATCCGGTGCGAACACGCCACCAAGCCAACATTGCTGCAAGGTAACAACATTCTGTTGCATTTTGTAGAAAACGAATACACCTCGAAATATTCGTCTTTTTCAGAAAGCTGGATTTGGCTAAGCGTTGGGTTCCTGCCAAAGGTCGTACCAGCATATGTGGAGTGGGAAATTACTATGGAACGTTTGCTGGTCGTGTTGACGCGCTCAGTGCCGCTCTCCGGGATCGGCCGCCAAAAGGAAAATATTATCCTTGCTTTGTGGCGGTATATCCAAAATTCGGATCCTACGGGTACTCTTGGTATGGAAAAGCGCAGCCAGTACAATAGCAGCATCCAGCGATTTGACAGCGGAATAACATTTTGCGCGTTACAGATGGAATAATTACACGTTTGCAAAGTACCCTGAACACGCCGCGGATCCGTATGATGGAGACCGCGTTGATAAGGACTATGTGGAAACTGCCAACACAGCCGAAGCCGGTCAACGCCGGAACCGAAAAGCCTATGTCACAGCGCACAAGAACAAAAACTACTTCGACAAGAATCCGTACCTGGTGGCGAATCCACCTACAGAGCCTACCGTTCCACCCGCAAAGGCCATTCCTTCTTTCAAGCTGCCGAAAGCTTTTCGGCCCCCAGGCAGAGCCAGACCTGTAAGTCGTCGTGTGCTCTTCTCTGTTCATGCAGCAAAATTATCAGTTTTGCTCTGTAGATGAAGGATATGAAATTCTGGGGTACTTTTCATCCGGTTGATTATATCACTGGACAGTACCGTGCGCCTACAAATCCATTTCGCCCCGAGTTCTACGGCAAGCAGCAGCTAAAGGCACCGTATGTCCCTCCGGCTGGACCGAAATCGGTTTTAATGACGCCTATCACACAAGCTAATATGTCACGGTATGCATACTCTTCCGCGTTTGCGTAAGTTTCTAGTTGCAGCAGAACGTTGTTGTTCCAGACAAATGGATACCCGAAAAGCAGATAAACAGGAACTGGTGTTCGGCGCTACTACCAAGAAACCAGTTGCCTTCCCGCGGAAAGATGTCGTGAATGCGAGACTACTGGTGAAAAACGTCAAAATCAGCCCCAAGTTATATACACGAAATGATCCGGCAACCTTGTTCCCATATGGGCGCAGCACGTCGGCACCCAACCATAAACCGTGGTACTGTTGAGACAGAACGGAGTTTCTTCATAAATGCTGCTCAGAATGTTTGTAACAGGTTTAACGAAATTCTCATGTTGAAACCACAATTACATGCTTTAAAGAACTAAGCAATTTTCGGTTCGCCGTTGCTGAAGTTCATAAATAAATCTCATAGTATGCGGCTGTCCTCCAACAAATGTGAATATGCTGAGTATTTGTCCGAAACATCTGGCGAAGCAAATAATCACGTGTAATCAAAAACCCCTTGTGTTCGTACTGTCGAACTGCACCAGGTTTGCATAGATCCAATAGTAAGTGACAGCGGACATCTGTAGCATAAAATGGTCAGCTGCCGAACGTTCTCTGTTCTCTGCCTGGCGTCTGGCCAGTGAAAATGAGACACGAAATAATGGTTCGTTCACCTTACCAACACAATCTCCAATTCTGTTAGCTTGCTGTATATGCACAAAACCACAGAGTCTCAGTTAATGAGCCTCCTTTTTATAGCTCTGACTTTCAGTTATTCGCCGAGACTTGGTAGCGCCAGAACCGATCATCGTATAACCTTTACGACCTTGAGGTTGTGTTGCGAGTTACTAAAGAGCAGAACAACAGGTCCAGGTTGCTTGGCGCTCTTGTTTTGTGTCTAATGTATGGAAGGTTCGCGGAGGCCGCACCCCAACTGGTGTGCCCCGTCCGCATGGGTTCTACAGTTGTATTTAATCGTGTGTGTTCGAAGTGTGACTGCCATTTGCTAGAATTATCGCAGCGGATTCATTAATGCAGCTCCCCAAGCCGATGAAGAAGGCCGTTTCCGAATGGTGCCACAACTTTCAGCGCGGAATCCAAGTACCGTTAACCCACCTAGTCGTTGCCAAAGGCTAGTAAATACGGACTATACTCAAAATATGCAACTCTTTTCAGCGCACCGAACAATGTCTGGGACAAGCTTCCGCGACGGAAATCACATTCGAGTTGCAGCGCATTATGGACGAACTGGACGCTGTCAACGAGCGAAATGCCAAGATTGTGGATGCTACGGAAAAGATGTTGAAGAAAGGCCCGGGTGTTGTGACACAGGAGTATATATACCAGACAAGAGAACGAAAGAACACCACCCGAACCAATCCACTACTGCAGCTGGGCCGCGAAATGATATATGCTGGACGCGAGTTTGGAGAAACAACCACGTACGGTTAGTAGGAGCCGTAATTCTAAAGTATTCTTTCATTAGATGATGTCTACCTTTCACGTAAAAATATATCTAGAAAGACCACTTGGCTCTTGAGAATGAGAAGTAACACCTAACTGGCCTGCAAACTTAACCTATGTATTGCATCGCAAAAGTGTTTATTTATCGCACACTGAGTACGTACAAGTGGTGAGACGAATATCTATGGCTTTTCGTATCCATTTCATTTCGAAATTGGGGCAATTTTATTCGGAATGATCGGTTAACATGGCTGACATCATTGTTAACACCGAATACCATCGAATCTTTCATAGGGAAATGTCTGCTAATGGTCGGTCGTTGTGAGGAAGAACTGGGACAAGAGGAGCTTCGTTACGTTTCTCAGGTGGCTCTTGTCTACCTGACACCACTGCGGCGCTTTATGGATACTGATCTGAAGCATGCACTCGTATGTATGCGGCCCTTCTTGTAGAATAGCTCTGTTACTTCGTAATGATATACGTTTTTGCTAGAAAGAACGACGAGCGCTGACGAATGCCCGGCTAGATTTAGATCACTCTAGACACCGGCAGAAGAAAGCCCGAATTCCGGAAAAGCTCGCTCAGGTAAGCATCCCCTTTATTCTACTACGAAGGAAAATAATCAGAACCTTTGATATTTTACAGCTAGAAGCAGCCGTTCGTACTCACCAAGCCCAGTACGACCGCCAAGTGGAACTGACAAGGCTAGCGTGTGAAGCAGTACAGAAAGAAAAAATCAACCATATTCGCTGTGTGTTAAAATTTGTTGACACCCAGTTGGACTTTTTCACCAAGAACGTTACGCTCCTAAGTGCCGTGAAGGACGAACTTATCAAGACCTTAAAAGGGGAAAAGGATTTCCAGCTGGACCCCGAATGGCCCACCCTCAGTTTTGAAAGCAACCTTATGGAAGCCCGGCCGCCCACTCCCAAGCTACCGCCCCTTGAGATTCCACCTTCTCCAGTTCCTCCCACTCCTGACTTGCAGTCGACCAATCCGTCAGTCGAACCAAATCCGCCGACTCCTACTCCATCTCCGGGACCACCTGCTGTTCAAGGACGTGTTCTGATCGGCTTTGTGGGCAAGACAGCCAGTGAGGTCAGTGTGGCGAAAGATGAGATTGTAGAGATTGTGGAAGGAGGCCAGTCGAAGAGGGATGATGGGTGGTCTTTGGTCAAGAAAACAACGGGTCAGGTTGGATATGTACCCAAAGACAACGTGGTAATACTTGGCCTCTCTGGAGAGAGTAAGGACAACGCACCGTTTAACAGGCCCGGAGAGCGTGCTGGATCGGGAAGTGCCAAGCGAGTTTCAATCGCTGCTCCTCCGGATCTGGGCGGTGGTTCTCCGTTGAATAGGGAGTCGTTGAGTAAACCCCCGAAACCTTCCAGCAGCGCGAGTTCTATGGGATAGTTGTAAGGAAACTGTTACCCTATGTGTGGGCTAATTTCTTCCAGTTTTGGCGGCCATCCTGTATGTAACGGTCTGTGTATGTTTAGTTTTTCATTTACCTGTTGCTTTAGATTGTCGCTTAGACTTACTGGTCCATGGTTTTACTGATTTTTTTTACATGTGTGCTTAGTACAAAGTATGATACGCCATTAAAAATAATGCGTAAAAGTATGTGGTTGATGAATTATTGCAGGATAAAATCTGCCTGTTATTGCGAATCAGACTTTGCGATACTTCTAGGCTAACTTCTAGATTGCTGATGGGATAGCAGAACTAAAGGGTGTTTGTGAAAGAACTCGTCTTGATTGGCTGAAGAATATACGAGAAAGGTCACGAAGCTAGCATTGACGAGGTCACGAAGCTAGCATTGACGACATTAATCGAGAGCGATGTTTGAAGACAGAAAACAACAGTAAGACAGAAGGAGACAAACAACGGTACCAAAAGGTGGTACCGAGTAGAATGAAAGTAGCAAATGAACTATGTAGCGCAAGTTTAACACATCCAGTGGTACAATCCAATTGCGCGCGCATCGTACGGACAAGAGGCCCACACACTCTGGCACCTGCCGAATTTATCTCCCCTTTGACTTTGCGGATCCCGGATGGGGAGCACTGGATGGCGATGACCGCGGTCTTGTGTCCGCAGCTGCAGTGGGTACAGAGGATGCCACTTTGCTGACCACATTATTAGGTGGATTAGTAGGTTTCGATGGGGGTGGTCCGGGCATCCGCTCATTGATCCGGTCCAGCGCTTTGGCTTGCTTGAAAGATTTGACACCTTGGACCCCATTTAGCGCTGTGATAAAATCACACGTTCCTTTCAGAATTACAGAGGGTAATAATTCTTAGAAAAATGTTTAGTCAAGTTAGAGCATGCAGTAATTTCAGCCCATCCGGTCGAGTAACGAACCTTGCAGCAAAGTATCACGACCGCCCGCTAAAGCGCCAACTGGCAAGGCACCAGTTCCAGTTAGACTTTTCAGCCGGTTGACGTATTCTTCTTCCACTCTGCATTGCAATAACAGCTGTCGTCATAATTCCATCAATGGGGGTTTTTTGTTACCATCGTGTTTATGTCGTACATGTACTTTCGAGGTAGCTGCAGAATGTGTGGTAGTTGCAAATTTACGCTTATATACCGTATTGCGGATGCAGTTTTTTCTTGCAAATGTGCAAACTTTTAAAAATGCCTGTCATCATGCATTTTATGTATGGTGCATTGCAATTGCACGGACATGCGAAGAAAGACGAATCTGCCGAAAGTTCCGTTCGAATCTTACCGCAGTATCTCGTAGAACCTCATCAACCGGGCAACAGCTATGATTTTCGTACGGATCATCTGACGCTGCTCCAGTGGTATCCGGGTGGGTGAACGTGCAGGGCGTTCCTTTTGTAGCCGCTCTTTGAGTGAGAAAAGTTCGTTACGTAACATGCGTGCCAATTTAACCCAATTTTTAGAAAGTTAGAAAGTAGTTTCGCGTATTTAGGTGTTCAATAAGAAGGATAAAAGTATGTATGTCGGGTAACTGGTACGCTTACCTTTGAGTGTTCGGTACTCATTCATCACTGCAAAAAGACCTGTGGTAGCTCAGACAAAACGGCACATACCGGTATGCAACACCCAGGCGTTGCAGTTACGGTGGCAAAACATAAAGCATCACTCACCTCTGTTGTACGAAACACCCTCACCAACAACCGACGCTCTGCGCGGTGCTTCTTCCTGTAGCTCCTCGTCGCTGCATACGCTCAGCAGGGAGAGAAGTAGGTCGGTAACTGTAATGTTTCTACGTTATAAACCAGGATAATAGCGAAACGTTGGAGAATCTGTTGTGGACGCCCCGTTTACCTTTCTCCACAACGAATGGAAAAGACCAAACAAAGACATCCATGAAATTAGGCAGCCAATACGGATGCTCTTGGTTTTTGAACTGTCGTATGTTCATTTTGCCTTGTTCGTATTTGAGAATGGCAGCTAAAAAGGACATTTGAATTGCATATGGAAAGATGACGTGTTGAATTGGTCTGCTTGCGTACCTTTGTTCTGATAAACATCCAGGTAATTAGGCGCCGAGAAAACCGTTATTAGTGCCGGAAACCCTGTCGCTTTGTTTTCCTTATACATTTTATAGCCCATATCCTGAACTTCGTGTGCTCGAATCACCGATAGCAAATTGTTGCGGTTGAGGAAATCACACACAGCGGGATATGTGTAGTAGTACGAGCACCCTCGAGTCGAGTTATGGGTGAAGAAATCATTGGTCTTCTCATTGCCAAAGTCAGTGTTGGGATCTGCCCATATCAAATCGCATAGGGGCCCGTGTGCCGGAGGTTCACGGAATCGATCTATCTGCAAAACCTGCGCTGTGAGATCGTGTATGGTATGTACACAAAGTGTTGTTAGAAAGGCCAAAAACAGTGTTATGGTTTGCCAAAAGGCGGCCTAAGCTTTGAAAAATCTTGCATTCGTGCAGCGAGTTCAGGCTTTCAGCAAGCAATAAACTCTTAGAAAGTGCATAGAAAGTTACTTGGAAAGTACAAGCTCGGTAGTCTCTTACAATCAGCCTGGTGGATAGGATCATACCTTTAGAACATCGCTTAATACTTGCACTTCCGGAGAAATACCACCATGGACGCAAAAGAACTGTCCATTCAGCAGAGCAGCAAGCGGTAGGGAATCGAATGTCTCCATACAGACTTTATAGAAATGTTCTGAATATTTCACCGCACATTCGGCTTTGTAAGTGAAGTGCTCTGTCAGGTGGCGGCATTCATGATTTCCTCGGAGCATGTACAATGTGTTAGGATGGTGTATCTTCTGGGCCAGCAAATACAGAACGCACTGCAACGAACGAAACAGTTACGTAACGCGCGAAATTCTTATGCATAACATTGATCCTAGGGGAGATGTTGCCGCACAGCAAACGAACTTCGACAGCAAAATACCCACGATCGACGTAATCCCCAAGAAACAGGTATCGCTGGGTATCTGGATTCCCTCCCACTTCAAACAACTTGACGAGGTCATAAAACTGACCATGTACATCGCCGCATACCGCAATGGCTGAAAACAGTCAGCAAAGTATGAATTTTACCAAAGGCACACGAATAGACCGAAGAACTGAAAATTCAGCACCTAAAACTTAGATCGATACTGCTAGTAAATGTTAAGTCGCATACTGGCCATTGGAGCGGTAATCTCAATGATATTTGGTTCCTTTTTCAATATAGCAGCTCCATCTTGTAAAATTTTGATTGCAGTTTCCTCTTCCAAACGACCCTCCCTTGACAGATGCTCCAGCAACAAAGGTAACCGCGGACGATTGGTTGCCGGATCGAACAGATCCTGGACTGTCAGCCGATAGGCGGGCGGCATCGGAAGTGCTAAAATTCATTGTGCGCTTGGTTTTCCCATCAGAAATTTCAGTATTCTTTTCCAATACTATTTATTTTGACAAAACCTCGAACCCACCTACTCTTGACAACGCGATCCATGGTGTAATTCTTCCACTGTGCCGCCGACACAATGGGATTCACAGCGGGAGCCACAGTGGCCGGATTCATGTTAGGTCGACCATGAGCAGACTGCATTTGAATGCATTACACACTCATTTCCTAAAACTTACATCCACAATTTTGCAGCACAGTGATTATACCGCTGCGTTCAATAGAAACAGAGTTAGTAAAGGCTGCTGATACAGTCTTATAGAATCACACGAGAGCCAATAAAATGTTTCCTTGGACTTTTTCTAACTTGCTTGATGGCTTGCCATGTCTCAGATTATTCACCCAATTGTTGTTCCTTGTGTTGTCAAGGGAATGTTCGAGACCTAAATATAGCTTTATACCTCTTCGGCCAATGAATGGCATACGCAGATGCAGTGCAAATAAGAGAAGCGCAAATAAGAGAAGCGCATACGAATGTAGATTTTGATGGAATAATACTCGATGTCTGATATTTAAAAATGCGCTCTCAGACAGGCCTTACCACGACCATTCAAAATTCGTTATATCAGACGGGTGATAGCAGCACGAAACCCGGTACGGTATTGGATCTGCATGTTTAAGCACGTCGTCCGCTCTCAGCCTGAAGCCCTGAACAAGAATGAACCGTGGCCTGAATATCACTTTCCCTGAGTACTTATAAGAGCATCATTAGGTACGCCAAATACGGACATATTCACACCCCACTCGCAGCAAAAAACACACATGGTTGTATGTACATGACAGAAGAAGTACAGACGCACTACAACGTCAGTCAACCAGATCCATCTGTAAAGATACAGAAGCTCGTTTTGCATAGCTTTTCACCGGAAGAGTATGCCCACTTGAGCCAGCCCTCAGCGGTTCAATCAGAATAACGGAGTGCGACTCCTTTGTGTGAGACGACGGTGTAGAAAACGCATCACCAGAAGCTTGAACAGGTCGGTCCGATTGTGACTCTTCAGGGTTTCTATCAACCGATAACAGACTTTTACGATGTGGACATGACGGATCATCAGGATCCGGTTCAAGGAGCACTGAGTCACTGAGATTCGTAGGTAGAATAGCCTGGCTATTTGTTGCCCAAAACATCTTCAGGTGTTGAAAAGTCACTGCAGAACTGGTTTCGTCTATTGATAGTGATCCTTGTGCCGAAACGCCAGCCAAAGAATTTTCTATTGCAGTTGGTGGAGCTTTATTGATCAATTCCAGGAAAGAAGAAAATTCCGTTATTTTGTTTTTTAATTTACGGCTGTTGGCTGTCTGTATTAGTGATTTGTGTGCAAGTGGTTCGGACACATCCAGCTGGGTACCCGATACCGTCGATACAGTTGTCTGTAAAATATTTTCCGGGGCATAACGAACAACGTCAGCGATCAGTTTTCCCAGCAATTCAGTAGCTTCCATTCGCAGCTTCTTTCTTAGGTTCGGGTCGAAGTGCGGGAAATCGAAATCGTTGCTTAAATCCGCATCGGATCCCTGATTAAGAGGACCAAGCAGTTTAACGTGATACTGATGACACAACCGATGCAGCCGTGTAGTCAAGTTCAACAGTCTTTGTATCCTGGTCTGAGTAGAAGAATCCGAACTTCTGCACTGCTGCAGCACGGACAACTCATAAACAGCCGGAGCGTAACGTAGTCCTAACGGTGGCCCGACATCTGATCCAAATAGCATATTACTGATCTCCATCAAAAAGCCAAGGAAGCGCGTTACTTCTGCGTCGGAGAGCTCTCTAGTAAGATCCACATTTAGGGGCTGGTAATCATCTATGGCGTCCGATAGCGGCGGATTTTCTACAGAGATCCACTGCCGTACTTTTTTCCACAGCTTTTTTAATCGTAGTCGTTTCCTTTTGGTTTTTGACTGAGGGGGTTCCACTTTGACCAGCTCGTTCATTAAGGACGCATCGCATTGGCCGGTTGTTGATTTGATGACAACAAGCAGTAACACCACGCCCGCGACGTAGGCGTCTGTTGTAGTGTCTTGCCGTTGCAGCGTATTTGCTTCATCCTCAATTTTAGTTGCTGTTTCACCGGTAGCTACGGTCAGTTGCTTTAAAAGATCATCGACAAAGTTAGCCAAGAACTGGCCAGTTTTATGGTTCAGTAAAGCCGTCGAGGAAGCAAAGGATTCGCATAGTTCCAGTAAACGATTTGGCTCTTTGTTTGTGTCCGAATCATGAGGCGCGAGTACCTCATCCTTTAAGAAAACGCAAATTCTGCGATAAAGGTCGGTAGTTGGAATCAAACCGATGGAATTTGACAACGCGTGAGAATCGTACGAGGTACGAAGAATGGGTTGACCCGAAATGAAGTTCTGAGTTGTTGAATTTTTCAGTTCGGTTGCTGCCTCATCCATTTCGGTTTTCGCAATTAAAGGTAACGTCAGTTTGCTGTTAATCAGACTGGATTATTTCAGCCAAACAAAGAACAAAAATTTTGGCGAGACACGAATGTAAACGCACAATATACCCATTCATACTTCTGATCAAAACGTTTCCGTTAGGCCGTTCTTTACTATGCGCAAACGATTTCACAAATTACTTACAATTCACTCGATTTACGTATTTGAACAGGTTTGCTGCCGTTGCCAGTGTACTGGATCCGTTCGAACATAAACTCGTCGTCATTAGGCCAAGCCGCAAATTAACCGAGACTTTCTTACAGAGCCGCAGATTTTCCCGACCACTGCAATTGGTGACCAGGGCTTATCTCCAGAAAGAACCGCATCAGCCCAGTACGTGGAGAGGTTTCGAAACACAGGCGTTAAAGTTTGCTTTCTGACTGAATTTGAACATGGAAGTCAGTGATGGCTGCTCTTCTCTTCCGGTTGCTCCAGCTTAAGATCGCCTGCTTTCGCGGATTCCTTGCGCTCCTTCTCTGCAGCGGCAGCACCGCCCTTTTTCTTTGGTTTGGGCTTATTACGATTAGCAAAATACTCGCTGATTGGAGGTTTTGTCAGTGGTGTTGGTGGTGGGTGCCCCTTCAAAACAATAGGCTCCCCATTGGGATATCGCATTGTTCTGGGAGGGAATGCAGAATCCAGAAGTTCGCCAATTTCCGCTTCCAATTCGGCGAATTCGTTCGGCTTCGTACACGACATCAATGCATTATAAGCTTTTTCAAGGTACAGCGCCTTCTGATTATCGAAAATACGCCGCGAAATCTCAAACGGATCCTCAGCTCTGGCGGCCAGCATCCGCTCCGCTTCTTGCTGCGCCGCAGCCCTCTCGGCATCTTCATCGATCAGAATCTCACTGATCGCCGACTCTTGTTTAGCGATAGCTTTTTCCATTCTCCGCTTTGTCTGCGGCTTAAACAAGTAATCAACTTCGGACTTCTTTGCGAGGATGTCGTATCTCGGCCGCAGTACCGGTCGCCTGATTTTCGGTTCTTTCTGAGCCGGGGCTTCCTCCTCCACTTCCTCTTCGATTGCTGATTCCACCGGTTGAGGAGGCGGCGGCTGGTCACCGGGTTCCTGGATGGAAACATTGCTCTTACTGGCCATGTCTTCCAACGAGTCGCTTTCTTTCTTATCGTCTTTGCCTTTCCCCTTCCCATCCTTGAGTCCGGCCGCCTGGACAGCAAACATTGGCCGTTTTTCCGGGACATGTGTGTGGGCAGCACGAGCCGCTTCAGCCCGTGCTAAACTTTCCCGCAGATCCATGGATAACTTTCTTCGTCGATCCCATGCATCGGGCTCATCGTGCACCCTGGTTTCGAATATCTCCAGTAGATTTGCTGGAATCGGCCGATTATCAGTACCACCAGTATCGGCCGTTGGTAGAATTCCGGGGCGGTCTTCTCGCTTTACAATGGATTGTCGTAGCATTTCACGATTGGTGTCCCACTTGTCTACCTCTTGTTCGGGATCGTAATACAATTTTTCCTTTTGATCGCTCTTGGACACTGGCATGACCAACTGAGGGGCCATCGTCGCTACTTTGCGCACCTTTTCATACTGATCTATCTGATCCCCGATGTCTCTGATATGCTTTGGAATTGGCAGTTGTCCGTCGGGTGGTGCACTGTTTTCCACATTCTTTAACACATTGTCGTACAATTTCTGCATAAAGTTCCAATCGTCTCCTCGGTTCCTTATAGCCGCCAGGGCTCCTTCTTTTGCGGACC
The DNA here is from genome assembly GCA_034698045.1 of Paramacrobiotus richtersi. Taxonomy (NCBI): domain Eukaryota; kingdom Metazoa; phylum Tardigrada; class Eutardigrada; order Parachela; family Macrobiotidae; genus Paramacrobiotus; species Paramacrobiotus richtersi. The sequence continues at coordinate 5,408 of JAQGAU010001368.1, read as the reverse complement.
GGTAGCCGACGTAATAGCGCCATGGACGACGCTTCGAAAAAAGATGGTGTGTCCTTTTTTCCCGATTGAGCTTGCGCACCCAGCACACGTCCAACGTTTTATTTCGCATGTCAAACAATGTTTGCGAAAGTGCCCATTTGTATCTGGACGTCGCTAGTCCCCCGGTCTTTGCCGGTGGAATAGACGAAGGAACTTTGTCCGTAGCCATCCATTTACCATACTCTGACAGCCAGTCTGTTCTTTTATCAAACTTTCTCAACTCGTGATTTTTCATCATGGCACAAACGACTTCGAATCGATCCATTCTCTTTTTCAAAAACTCCAACGCCCGCTCGATGTATTCCGTTCGATCTTTTGGTCCAGTATGCGGGATGGCAAACTCCTTTTTGATCAAGTGTTTCTCGACTTCTAGTTTGTAATCCCAAAATCCACCGAGTATTTTCTTAGCGCTGACCAGCTGCTGTACGGCAGCTTTCTTGATTCGTCGGTGGATATGATCAGGTGGCGGTGGTTTATTCACGTGAAACATGTTGATTTCCTCCTGAAGTCCAGTCAGGTTAGGCTCCAATGGGAATAATTCATCGTAGTGTTTGTAGGTGTCATTGAATATCTTCTGTCCACCACCCCTTTCTTGACCCTGAAGAAGTCGATAAAACACGCGCATATTTCCTCCATAGAACATAGGAAAGGTGCTGTCTAAAAAAAGCGCAAACAATCACACTGGCGGTTTAAAAAATGGTTCTGACCACGAATCTTGACTTACTCGTCATATTGTACAGTAAGGCCAACGTTCGATAATACCCGTCCAGGAACATGTTCTTATATGGAAATTTCAGTTCAAATCCTTTTTTGTAGCACATTAGGGCACTTTCGAAATCGCACATCTGGAAATACGTATCGGCCTTGAGCAACAAGGCCCGGTAGTCCTTGTCGTTTGCTTTGAGGCATTCGCTCGCTTTGGCCAGTGCGATATCGTACTCATTGAACCGGCTGTGAAACAACGCCTGTTGGTATATGGTATCTTTATCCTTTGGATCGTAAAATGCGGCAGTGTCCAGGTAGTGTTTGGTTCTGCCATCGCGGTGAAGCTTGCGGAATTCTTGAACGATATCTTTACAACGGTCAACAAAGTATAACGGGACCCGTTTCACGCCAGGCGGACCGAGAGCAGAAAAGGCTTTCTTTTTCCGCTGCCGTCTGGTTAATATATGTGTAATCTGTAAAATGCGTAAAAGAGGTTTGTCGAAAGCATATTCATAACGCTGAATAAAAATACGGCGGACCTCTTTCTGTTCGTGAGGCTTGACGGCGGCCGGTGGCGGTGGAAGCTTTAGAGTTTCAGTTTCGGCGTACAACCGTTCTGCAGCGACATCTTTTGGCGGACGAACTTTTTTCGGTAGCGGAAGCATTGAGTAGTACAAATTCGTTGAATTATTACAAATCCGGCAAAATTTGGTGTGTGAGTATTACATTAGGAGCAACTCCAAGGCACATAGAAGCCTCAGATCAGGTGATGCCGGCAAGTTCGTTCATTTTTTTCTTTAATTTATTGCGACCTTTTCGAAGCATTGCCCGCTAAAATATGCTGTATGTGCCTTGTTGCTTAGTACCAAATTGTAAGCGCACTAGTAACTCAATCGTTAGATTTTACGGTTTTCGTAATGGTACTTGTGGGTTTGATTCGTCTGGCGTTTTCCGAACAATTTATAGATGCATGATGTTTTGAATATCTTAAATGCTGATAACAGTACGAACAAAATTTTTAAGTCGTGCGTAATTTCCGTAGGTCCATTGTAGTCCTGCTGTGGCGACTTGTATTTTCCAAATCATTTATCAACAGCCGGAAATGTCACCAAACGCTGTTTTTATTTAATGACTCTGTTCTGATAACGAAGTATTATTGTTTTTACATGCTGAGTCAGAAAGGTCTAGCCAGGTAACGATTTTCTATTTCATTTTCCTACAATCAGGACAACACTGGTTGGTATCTCGATCGCGATAATATTAGTGTTTTATTCGTAAATAATAATTTGCCCCATCAGTATTCTTCGTCTGCAGCGTGTTAAGCATGATTGACGAAGTCAGATCGGCAGTGAACCAACCGATGGAAGCTGATTTAACCGAGCCTATGATTCCGTCCAAGGATTTGACTTTGCCGAATAAAACGGGTATCGAGCCGATGTACGGTGAATACATGAAATCCATTGATAGTACGTGTTAGTGACGACCTTTTCTGTTGTATCAATCGATTAACGGCGTTTTAAATGGCAATGGTAAAACCTTAGCACCTAATGGCATTATTCGCAGGACATTCGACAAGTTCGAGCAAACCCTGGCGAGTACCGGTAATGCCATTGCAAAAGCCGTTGCGAATGAAGTGGACTCGTGGATAAATCTACAGAAAACTGCCCCAGGGCAGCACAACAATACCGAGCTCTCGATCCATATTGAAGAAAAGATAAGGAATGAAGTGCGTTTTCATAGATATTTTCTCTGCGGACTGAATACTTACTTGATATGTTTTTCTGACACAGATCACTCAGCTCAAACGTCATCACAGCCAACTTCGACATAGTCTAGAAGAGGACATCGCGTCGTCCATTCATGAGATTGCAGAGCACGGCGCATCGGCCGAAATAAGCCTTCCCGAATGGCCAGAAATGGAGCTGAAGTTGAAGGCTTCACTAGCATCTTTTAGTACTCATAACATCCATCCAGCTCCAAACCAGAAAAACCTATTAAATTTCGGACATCAATCCCGACCTGAGCATTACGAGTTGGATCCAGATACCGCCGAATCGGTATTCCGTGACGCTATGAGCTCCAGTTCGACGCATTTCCAGTCGGCATTTGACATTTGTAAAGTGCTGGCTACATGTGACAATATTAACGATGCCCATTTTCCCGCACTGGAAATTGTTGATTCCGATGATGAGGATGCTGAGGGACTGGATCCGGATATGCTCGAACTAGAGACCGGAGTTTTGGATAACAAAAGTGTATTTCTGGAGCCCGGACATGCTACAGAAGACTTTCTTTCATGCTCTGAACCACTGGATATTGGGGGATCGAAAATAGAGGAGGATGATGAACAATACCGTAAATGGCAATCAACATGGTATGACTTGATATTAGTGATGACTTTAGATCGATGTACACTGTAATTTGTTTTCAGGGCCCGCTACGGTCGTTTAGCTGTGTTTATGATGATTGTGGCGGTACTGTACCAGCTGTATTTTATTGCCATTAAATTTAAGCGTTCCGTTCAAGAGGAGCTGGATTTGATAATAGATGCCAATCATAAAGCCTTGGAAACTTCAATGATGAAGAAATCCAAATCCTAGTCAAGAGGTTGCAGAGAGTGGCTTTGTGTCGTTAACACAAGCCAAGCATGGTAGTTGTTCGTCTTTCGTTTCAGAACGTGTATTAACTTTCGGATACTTGTTGTGTGGCTTATGATAATGTTATGACTGTGCGTATGCTCAACTGAGGTAACATTGTCACTTGTCAGTTACTGAACTTCCTGCTATTGTTATTATTGCGTACCTTATAATTATTACATTCGCAATTTTACCCTTTTTTATTATGACCGCAGTTTCGCTTCAAAATTTATGAGAACTATCGAAGGGAGCTAATTGAGTGGACGTTACTTAAACTTTAACGTTCCGTCGTCAGACGATCGCGATTTATGCTCTGCGAAACGAAGGAAACCAACCGGAAAGACAGGATCCCGCAAAAAAAACAATTAAAACGATAAAAGCAAACAAGATGAATGGGGCAGACTGGCTAATCGAAATGAGTCTGCACATAAATCCAGTAATGACGTGCTGAAATCCTCCGCCCACATTCATCTTACAATAGGAGTACACATTACAGATCTGTACAACAGCAAAATTACAAAAGTCAGCAAAAGGTCACACAGTGTTTGGGCTCTGTAGCTTTAGTGTGTCACGTTTCATTTGGTCCAGCGCGGTCTCCGCTCTGTGTACCACTTCAGACACCAGATGATCAGCGGCCCCGTTGGTGTCCGTGCTTTCCCTTGCTGTTGACCTCCTGGAAGGATCCTTTGGAAAAGCACTTCCAGCGCTCTTTTTCAGAGTCCCGCTCCTTCCCCGATCATAACCCTCATCATGAATGGTCGTAATCATGGTGTCAGTCACCGTTTCGTCTAGCATCGGTTCGCACCCGGGAGGCCGTTTCAGCGTCATAGACAGCGCATCTTTCAGCGCTGCAAATCGTGCTTCGACCTCGGCGCGGAAGCAGTGCACGTCGTTGCCCTTTGACGATAAACCCTGCTCACTGGCTCGTAAGCGTTGGAATGCATTGTTTTTGAAAGAGCAGTATTCTTTGTCTTTTCCGTCAAGTTTAGCGTTAATCTGCCGAAGATTTTCCAGTACCCAGTTTCTCAAACAGTTGACCTCCTGGCATAGATTATCCACCGTTTGACGCAGCGCAGCATTATCAGTCGCGCAGTCGGTTTTATAGTCGCCTAGTTCTCTGGTTTGCTGTTGCAGGCGTTGCTCGGTACGGCAAATCCGATCCCCAACATTCCGTTCTAATTCTTCCATTTCTCGCCGTCGGCTAGTGAGCAGTTCTCGAAACTTACTCATATCGTCCGCGACGCGCTGCATCTGTTCGCCAATGCTATTGATGCGCGGTTCCAGCTCGTCGAGCTTGTTTTTCATACTCTGGATTTTGGTACTTTTCATGGTGATATCGGGATTGGAGTGGTAATCCGTATCATCTGCACCAGGAACAGATGAGTTTCTGACGCTTTCCATGGGCAGCGGTTTCATCGGGCACGTCATAGGTACGATATCATCGGGTAAATCGTACGGCTGAGTTTCGCGGCCGCCAGTTACTCTGCGCGGCAGACTGAGATTGCCGCCACGGTAATCGCGACTCATCTTTCCTGAACATGGGCGACAGCTACGAGTGAAGAAACAGTACAAACTTTGGATTTACGTCATGTTACAGAGACTGCGCAAAGTGAAAAGCGCGTGTTCATTGCTTCGTGTTGTCATGATGACACTTTCCTGCAAGGCGTGATACGGCGCTATTTTTGACAGGAAAAACTTCTATCCCTTATGCACTTTCGATTTTCGAAACATAAACACTCCTTTCAACCTCATCGTATCTCCAGCAGCTGACGCGTCCGTCGCACTGTGTTTATCGTCGCTCTATGGTTGCCGTGACACTGCGCGGTCCATTCGAACTGCCTCGGAATTCAGATTACCCGACCTGTTTATCTCAACTATTATCGTTCCCGAAAGGCGTACCATTCGGTGATTCATGCTGTTAAGCGGAGCTGCGGAAGAGATTGCAAAGTACTAGCCAAGGATTAATGCCGACGAAACGTCTCATTTGTTTATGTCTGCTGGATCTCCTTCGAATAGCGATAATATCAC